>WNYA01001433.1:1646-73118 GCA_019512145.1 Engystomops pustulosus
CTATCTATCTATCTCCTATCTATCTATCTATCTATCTATCTCCTATCTATCTATCTATCTATCTATCTATCTCCTATCTATCTATCTATCTATCTCCTATCTATCTAACTATCTATCTCCTATCTATCTATCTCCTATCTATCTCCTATCTATCTATCTATCTATCTATCTATCTCCTATCTATCTATCTCCTATCTATCTCCTATCTATCTATCTATCTATCTATCTATCTATCTATCTATCTATCTATATATCTAGTTTTTATCTATTTATGTAAATCATATCTATTTATTTCACATCTAGGTATATATCCAGATACAGAGGATTATCTTATCACATTATTATGTGTCCCATAGATCCTTAAATTACCAGTCAGGAGGAGGCAGCAGCTGATGAGACCCAGGGTCAGGCTGCTATCCGGTGCCATTGCTGGAGGCCGATGGAACGATAGAACCAGAGATGGTTCCTGCAGGAGAACAATGAAAGCTGCAAACTCTTCTCCTAAAGTCTTATGAGGCTGATGTCAGGGTAGAAGCTACGCCCCAGGCGTCCGGCGCTGACCCTCGGCTCTTCTCATCATTGCTACTGGTGGAGGTTTATTTGCCACCGGAGGGTTTATAGCGTCAATCATTAACACTTGTAGAGGCGCGGATGACACATGGAATGATGGGAGGTTGTTCCATCAACTTGCTTAGATTTGATACAGATCAGATGTATTTTCTAATGATGTACAGGTTTATTAAACTCTAAGGACACACCTTGAGGTCAAACATTCAGATATGGCAGATGGGATGACCCATGGTGCCCAAAGGAATCCAAAAGCCCCTCACCATATAAAAACTACTTCCTGGACTGGTCACCAGCCTCTCATTCAGCTAAACCAGTTCCCTACACTCTTCTGATGAGATGCAACCACATGGAAACAGCACTGTCTACAGTTTTATCCCGCATCATGTCATTAGGCTTCCTGAAAGTCATGCTTGATGTAAAGGGGGGCTGCCTTACAATGACGTTAAACGAGGCATGTTTTTCCTTCTTCCGTCCTAGAAAATGTATTTGGAGGTTTCGCAGTATCTCTAGTCGGTGAGATGGTCATCAGAAACATAAGATCCGTCCCCCTTACTCCACCGAGGTTGATGCAACGTCGTACGTCGGACCTTTTATTTGTCCTTGCCCCATTCTATTACAGGTAGCTGAGAAGATCAGTGTGGACTTCAGCCCAATTATCCACTAAGGTCAACTCACATTCAGTAGCTGATGGGGCTGCAGAGGTGGGAAAAGTTGACGTGAACTCAAAGCCAAAACCCTGCGCTCACAACTCACTTAAAATAATGGGGCAGATTTACTTACCCGGTCCATTCGCGATCCAGCAGCGCGTTCTCTGCACTGGATTCGGGTCTTCCGGCGATTCCCTAAGGCAGTTCCTGCGACGTCCACCAGGTGTCGCTGCTGCGCTGAAGTTCATCGGAATGCACTGAAGTTCACCGTCCTATCGTGGGTGCAGGTAAGCGCGTGTCCAGCGACACTTCCGTTGTGTGCATGCCGGCGCCGATGCACCACAATCCGATCGTGTGCGCCAAAATCCCGGGGCAATTCAGGAAAAATCGCCACAAATCGAAAATTTTCAGATAACCCGTTGGAAAAACGTGATTCGGGCCCTTAGTAAATGACCCCCCACTGTGACATAACTTGTGGCAATGCAGAACTTGTCACTGTTCTTGGGTCATGATGTCCAAGAGAACTCAAAAGTCTCTTTACCAGAAAGCAGGTCACCAGGCCGGGGCACATGATCTCTGGGGGTCACCTCTAAAACCTGCTTGTATTTGGAGAACATTGACTAATAAATCTAGGTTTTAGTGGTATTCGTGATTATCAAAGCTTTCGGTCTTAGATTAGGCTTCAAGTTCAATTCGAGGGTCAACAGTGCTGCACTATGGGGTGTGTGACACCTATGGAAAGAATATATATATATAGGACAGTCTTATAAAGGACTATATCATTGACCGCTCTACTGTTCCTCCACTTTTACCTACATTCATGTTTTATTAGGTAGAAGTCTGACATCAGCGCCAGTGGTCCAGTGCCAACTTCCTCAATTCATCATTCATCACACGCACAGAAGCTGCAGTCACTTCTTATCCACATTTACACATTTATAGATAACCAGTCACCTGGGACGATTGTAATGCAAACAAGCAACTTTTTATTGGAGTTTTTGTTATCAAGAAACAGGGCGTCGACCAAAAACCTTGTTATCCGCCATTGGGTCAGTTACAGATTTTTGGCTAAAGAGCCAAAAAAAAGAATATGACAAAAAGTTAAGGTTAATTTTATAAAACTTTTACATTCCAAGTCTTAAATAGAGAGGTTCCAGGTTTTTAGATGGCCAAAGATGTTCGAAACAAAGAATAAACCGCTCTGCTGAGATCTGTCTCACTCCGGCCAACAAGGTTGATGGTGTATGAACTCATCGGCACTTAGAATTGGTCAAAACTCGAAGACATTCACTTTGCAACAATTTATCAACTTGAAATTCCAAGATTTTACATTTCCTTCCATGGAGAAGATATTAACACTCGTGGCTCTAATACTGGTATTGGGCTCCTAGGACAGGCATGAGATTCTGTTACCATCTTCTCCACCATTGTCCACCACGTTTAAGGGACTGTAGACTTTCTCGATACATTTTAGTGAAGAGATTATAGTAGATTGGTGTCTCCATCTCTGGAATCTACTATGGCTTACGACCATCACTACCATGGAGTGTCTTCTACTCGTTGCACAGACTTTCGTTACAACACTGAACATTCGCATCTTCCAGGTTCTGCAGAGAAGGAAGGAAGTCGCTGTGGCACATGTTCGGAGTGGCACAACCTTTAGTTATGACCGGCGTCGTGTATTCATCTATGAGAGGTAATAGTTATGTCATTAAATACAATGGGACTCATTTACTAAGGGTCCAAATCACGCACTTTCGTCTGGTTTCCTGAATATTTACGATTTGCACCGAATTGCCCCGGGATTTTGGCGCACGTGATGGGATTGTGTCGCATCGGTGCCGGCTTTCACGCAACAGAAATTGGGGGCTTGGCCGTCGGAAAACCAGACAGATTCGGAATAAACGCAGAATTTGTGTCGCAAGATCAGCACTTACATGCACCGGGACGAAGAAGGTGAACTCTGGCGGACCTCGGTGCAGCAGCGACACCTGGTGGATACCGGGCGCACGATCTTAGTGAATCCCGGCAGAACCCGAATCCTCGACGGAGAACACGCCGCTGGACCGGGTAAGTAAATGAGCCCCAATGTTTGCAATTTTTTGGGAATATTCTCAAGCTCATGACCTTCTTGAACCTCACCGTATGGATAAACATTAGGAATCTAGAGAGCAACTTTTTTGTTGCTAGACCCCAATAAATGTCTGCCCCCTCCTACAGCTCAGAAGGAACGCTGAATATAAACTTCCAAACACATATCAGCAGTTATCCCGGGCAATAGCATCAATCCTCAATGGCTCAATGGGTCAAAAAAATTCTAATGGCGGCAGATATGGGATCAAACCATGTTTTGACCTTATCTGGCTATGACCTTTTTGCAACTTAACTGCATCAGTATGATGTTCTTCAAAGCCACCAAAGAAAATTATTTAAGCATGAAATGGTTGGGGCTTACTTCTGGATGACTGGGGCAAAACAGGCAACAAAACATTTTAAACAGTTACTTACCCTGCCTTGGCTCCCCATTACTGTGGTTTGTCCTTGGATGAGTGTGCTGCCACTCCCGGCTGGCCAAAAGTGTAGGCGGTCATGAGTCAATGGTAGCAAATCAGTGACCTCAGCCATCAAAGATGCAGAATCAGTAACCCTAATCCTGCATGTGTGACTGCTGACACTTGTGGCCCAACTGGGAATGTCAACAGATTGACTAGAAGGCAAATTATCAGAATAGGGAGTCAGAGTAGAGTCAGTAGTGTTTTTATAATTTCTGAAGGCATCCTGATTCCTTACCATCCACATTTGAGCCTGTGACCTCGATGCAAGTAGTCAGAGGTCCGCAGCAGGGGGTCATAGTCACTTCTTCTTCAGCACATCCCTCACCATTGACTGTATTGCAGCTGTAGCACTCCAATCCATTGTACTGTGTGTAACGATCATGGACAACTGGGAAATGTAGATATGAAAGAATTATTATCCTTCACACATTACATGCAAAATATGGGACTAAATAAGAGACATGATGTTTGAAGAGCTTCTGGTCGTTGGTTGTTATGACCCATGACTTTAGGCAGAGACATTGTACATGAGTTTCTGATTTAGTGAACTTCTGTATAATTATTCCCTGACCTCCTATCTTATGTAATTATCAAAGCTTCCTCACCTCTACAAGATCCAGAATCGTGTCCTCTATGTCAGGTGACAGAGAGAAATGTGCAGCTTTCGGGCTGCAGAGTTCTCCCTATGATGTGAGCTTTATGGGACATGCAAGAAGCAGAATTCTAAATAAAAATAGCACAAAAACCATAGATCTGGAGGCTTTGCTGTGAAGAACACGCAGTTAGTAGTATCTAGTAGTATTCTACTCTGTATCAGGGCCCCATATATTCTTTAACACTGGTTTAATCACATGAGGCAGATGGGGTTTTACATATCGATCAACCAGTGTTCCCAAGAAGGAAGATTTTTATGCCTACGCCACGCTCCTTGTCCTGCCCCTTACTCTACCCCTAGTATTCTGATGAAGTATAATGCCCACCTTAAAGAGCCCCAAACTGTGTAATGTCACTTTTGTTGCCCCCCTACCTGTAAAGTGCCCCCTTTCCTGTGTCAACCACCCGTTGTATAAGGCTACCCCTACTGACCTGATTTATAATATCCCCTGATGTGGGCTACCAACATGTCACACACAGCAGTAACAGAGGCTCAATAGTGTTGTGGGGATTCAGATACAACTCCCGATATCTCCATTGCATTCAACCCATCTCTGGACACAGAGTTGAAGCCCGGTACTGTCTCGCCGGATCCAGACAATTGAAAGGTCTGGATTTTATGGCCCTCAGGGTTTGGCAGGGACTACTACTTCTGCACCTTCTTAAGGAATCTGTTCCATTTGGAATAGATCTAATGGTTTGGCTTTAATCCAACATCATTAGGCTTCCTGAAAGTCATGCTTGATGCTAAGGAGACTGCCTTACAAGGGAGTAAGTAGAGGCGTGATATTCCTTTTCCCAGCCTGAAAAAAGTACAGGACTAATAAGGTGACTGATAAATCTCGATTTTATTGGTGTTTGTGATTATCAAAGCTTTTGGTCTTAGATTTAGACTTTAAAGTTCAATTCGAGCTACGGGTCCACGGTACTCCACTATGGGGTGCGTGACACCTCTGCATCTTCTTAAGGATATGCTCCTGTGTATGGGGTGAGGGGGAAGGAATTCTTTGCAGGACAGAGGCTTCATTTTGTAAAATATAAAGAGGGTAATAGGAGATGGACAAATCATTTACTGAGAAATTTACAATGAGACTCGAGTTTTCTGGTCTTGTGGAAAGTCAAGATCAAACTGAAGATCCCGTTACATGAATGAGCTCCGGTACAGCGTCATAAGCCCTGGACCCAGGATGTACAAGAATAACATGAAATCTGTGTACCTTACCCTGGTCATTGCATAGACTTCCCTCGCAGCAATGTACTGACACTGAGGACTTCTCGCTGGAGAATGAAAGATCTGTAGAACATGTAAACTCCCGACATCCCTTTAGAGTGATATCCGATGCAGCAACTGTCGTGGGAATGGGAAAAAAGGAAGGAATTACACAATTATACTGATTTTTAAGTCAATGGCCGACATATACTAGAAACAGTGCAGTGTGTACTATGTGCGGTGTGTACTATGTGCGGTGTGTACTATGTGTAGTGTGTACTATGTGTATTGTGTACTATGTGCAGTGTGTACTATGTGCAGTGTGTACTATGTGTATTGTGTACTATGTGTAGTGTGTACTATATATTGTGTACAATGTGTATTGTGTACTATGTGCGTGTTGTACCATGTGCATTGTGTACTATGTGCAGTGTGCACTATATGGCAGTGTGTACTATGTGTAGTGTGTACTATGTGCAGTGTCCTGTGTACTATGTGCAGTGTGTATATATGCAGTGTGTGAGATGTGTAGTGTGTACTATGTGCAGTGTGTACCATGTGCTAGTGTTACTATTGCAGTGTCCTTGGCTATGTGCATGTGTACTATGTGCAGGTCTACAATGTGCAATGTGTATATGGCAGTGAGTACTATTTACAGTGTGTACTATGTGTATGTGTACTATGTGTCTGGGTGTACTATGTACAGTGTGGACTATGTGTATTGTGTACTATGTGCAGGGTGTGTACTATGTGCAGTGTACTGATGTGCAGTGTGTACATGTCAGTGTGTACTATGTGCAGTGTTGTCATGTACAGTGAGTATATGTACAGTGTGTACTATGTGCAGGTGCATCGCTGTGTACTAGGTGCAGTGTTACTAGGTGCCGTGTACTATGTGCAGTGCCCTGTGTCCTATGTGCAGTGTGTACTGTGTGCAGTGTCCTGTGTACTATTGCGTGTGTGTACTATGTGCGTGCCCTGTGTACTATGTGTAGTGTGTAATATGTGCTGTCATGTGCAGTGCCCTGTGTACTATGTCATGTCTGTGTACTAGTTGCAGTGTGTACTATGTGCGGGGTGTACTATGTGCAGGGTGTGTACTATGTGCAGTGTGCACTAGTCAGTGTGTACTATGTGCAGTGTGTACTAGTGTAGTGTGTACTATGTGCAGTTTTACTATTGCAGTTGCCTGTGTACTATTTGTAGCAAGTACTATGTGCATGTGTGTACGTGTGCAGGGTGTACTATGTGCAGGTGTACTATCAAAGTGTTTCTACTGTGTGTAGTGTGTACTATATGCATTGTGCAGTTGCATTGCCTGTGTACTATGTGTAGCAAGTACTATGTGCAGTGTGTACTATGTGCAGTGTCATGAGCACTACATGTAGCGTTTACTGTGTGCATTGTGTACTATGTGCAGTGTGTGTACTATGTTTAGTGTGTATTATGTACGGTGTGTTACTGTGTTAGTGCGTATTATGTGCAGTGTGTACTATTGCAGTGTGTTTATGTACAGTGTGTACTGTGTGTACTGTGTATTATGTGCATTGTACAATGTGCGGTGTATACAGTGTGTACTATGTGTAGTGCGTACTTTGTGCAGGGTGTGTACTATGTGCAGTGTCTGTGCAGTGTGTACTATGTGTAGTGTGTATTATGTGCAGTGTGTACATGTCAGTGTGTACTATGTGCAGGTGTGTACTGTGCAGGGTGTACTTTGTGCAGGGTGTACTATGTGTAGTGTGTCTATTGCTGGTGTTACGTGGTGCAGATGTAACAGTGGCAGTGTGTACTATGTGCAGGGTGTGGTACTATGTGTAGTGTTGTATTTATGTGCAGTGTGTGTACTATGGTCATTGTTTACTATGTGCAGGGTGTGTACTATGTGTAGTGTGTATTATGTGCAGTGTGTACTATGTGCAGTGTGTACTATGTGCAGGGTGTGTACTAGGTGCAGTGTGTACTGTGTGCAGGATGTACAATGTGCAGTGTGCACTACGTGTAGTGTGTACTATGTGCAGGGTGTACTATGTGCAGTGTGTACTATGTGCAGTGTGTACTATGTGCAGGGTGTACTATGTGCAGGGTGTATTATGTGGATTGTGTACTATGTGCATTTTGTGTACTATGTGCAGAGTGTACTATGTGTAGTGTGTACTATGTGTAGCGTGTACTATGTACAGTGTGTACTATGTGCAGTGTTTACTATGTGCAGTGTGTACTATGTGCGGTGTGTACTATGTGCAGTGAGTACTATGTACAGTGAGTACAATGTACAGTGTAACTATGCATGTGTGACTATTGCAGTGGTGTGTACTAGGTGCAGTGGTACTATTGGCAGGGGGTGTACTATGTTCGTGTGTACTATGGGTGCGGGTGTCATGTGCAGTGTGTACTATGTGCAGTGTGTACTATGTGCAGTGAGTACTATGTACAGTGAGTACAATGTACAGTGTGTACTATGTGACAAAAGAGTTTAGAACAAGCCAGAAATATAGGGTAAAGTAAAATGTAATATATTATGCAATATATTGTATTGTAGCATATAGCTATTCTGTGTTAAATGTTATAACCCTATAGATAGGCACATGTAGCTATGTTGTAATTGATACTAACGCCAATTGTACCTCCTAAAATTAGGAAGAGTGTGATCCAAAACGAAAGCAGAAAATATACAAAAATAAATGCATATTCAATAAGTTTATTTAATAAAACAATTTACTGGTTAAAAAGTTTGGCCCCACGACAGGGGGAACAACAAGGCAAAAACGTTTGAAAACCAGGCAAACAGATCAGGTAATTTACAATGTAGTTAATGATGTTGCTATAATAGCCTAGAAGTGCATACATAGTAAGGAATGAAGCACAAGGAGATAACATGTAAGCAAAAAGTAACAAATGTATTGTCAACAGTAAAGAGCGCTTACCCATAACAAACCTGATCGCTGCCTGGAAGTCAAACGCGTTTGACTTCCAGGCAGCGATCAGGTTATACTGTTGACAATTACATTTGTTACTTTTTGCTTACATGTTATCTCCTTGTGCTTCCCATTCCTTACTATGTATGCACTTCTATCTATTATAGCAACATCATTAACTTACATTGTCTAAATTACCGATCTGTTTGCCTGGTTTCAACTGTTTTTGCCTTGTGTTCCCCTGTCGTGGGGCCAAACTTTTTAACCAGTAAATTGTTTATAAATAAACTTTATTGAATATGCATTTATTTTTGTATTATTTTCTGCTTTCGTTTGGATCACACTCTTCCTAGATTTTAGGAGGTACAATTGGCTGTTAGTGTGTACTATGTGCAGGGTGTATTATGTGGAGTGTGTACTATGTGCAGTGAGTACTATGTACAGTGAGTACAATGTACAGTGTGTACTATGTGCAGGGTGTATTATGTGGAGTGTGTCTTTTGGTGCATTTTGTGTAACTATGTCCGAGTTACTATGTGGTTGTGTACTATGTGCGGGTGTACTATGTGCGGGTGTATTATGTGGAGTGTGTACTATGTGCAGTGTGTACTATGTGCGGTGTGTACTATGTGCAGTGAGTACAATGTACAGTGTGTACTATGTGCATGGTGTGTACTATGTGCGGTGTGTACTATGTGCAGTGAGTACTATGTACAGTGAGTACAATGTACAGTGTGTACTATGTGCATGGTGTGTACTATGTGCAGGGGGTGTACTATGTGCAGGGGGTGTACTATGTGCAGTGAGTACTATGTGCAGTGTGTACTATGTCAGGGTGTACTATGTGCAGTGTCCTATGTACTATGTGCAGTGTGTACTATGTGCAGTGTCCTGTGTACTATGTGCAGTGAGGACTATGTGCAGTGAGTACTATGTACAGTGTGTACTATGTGCAGTGTCCTGTGTAGTCTGCAGGGGGCACCAGATTCATGATTTGTGGTGCCCCTTCTTTTTTAAATCTGGGTCCCCCTCCACTTCTCCGGCAGAGTGCACCAACATTTTTTTGGTGCACCTTTAACATGGAGCGTGTGACAATTCTGTTGGACTTTGATAAATGTGTCTGATTGAGCACCAGAACCCCCCCCCCCCCCCAGTGCAGAAAGTTGTGTAGCATGAAGAATAGTGCAGCCGCAACACAAATATATGTGAAATAGAAATAGAGATTTTTATCCTCTCCCTAATGTTGTCCTTCTTTAACTACTCACCAAAACTTCCTACAACCTGAACGTCCACACACTGGACCTCCCGCTCAGGACACTGGAATATGATGGTCTTCTCCGGGTCACAGGCTCCTCCAGGAGACAGACAGGTGAAGCACCGGAGGCCACGACAACCTGACGACGAGGGGGAAGACGTAACTCAAGGAAATGACCTAAATATCGGAGGTAGAAGAACAAGCTGGAGAGAAGGAGGAGATAAGGAAGGAATGGGTCAGGAACTGGAAGAAGAGAAGGAAAAGATACAAGTGGAGAAAAATGAAGAAGGTGGATGAAGAGGAAGAAGAAATCACTTCATGGATATTGATTGTACTTACCTGAGTGTATTTGTGGAGATAGGGAAGGATTGGGGAGTGACAATTAGTGAATGTAACGGGTTTATGTCCAGACACTAAGTATTATCACTAATTAGTCGGGATCTGAATGGATTCTCTATATGGAATCTAACGAGGATTACATTATAGAAGAACAGATTGTGACCGTGTGTTGTGGATGATACGGCCGCCTATCAAACACACTGACACACTGGTGCGCGCCCACTCTGGCAGGACCTGCTGTTCTTTTACCTTCTTATGCCCTTGTTTTTAAGAAAAAGGGCTTTAAACACAATGCAAATGAGCCCCTCGGACTAATTTCCATTATTTTAAAGCCTTTAAAAAACAAAAACAAGGAATAAGAAGCTAAAAGAAGAGCAGATCTTGGCAGAGGGGGTGCGCACCAGTATGTCAGTGTGTTTGGAGTACAATGCTTGATATGGTGATACATGTCCTTTAATAAACCCCCAGTGATATTCGTATGTATTGTGACCCTGCACATACGGCACATGCAGGATAACTCAGCCGTTCCCTAATATTGTTAATGTGCATTTTCACTTTTAACAAAAATGAATGAAGGTTAAGACTTAGAATTGTACCAAAGGCATTAATGAGTCACATTTGGGGTCCCACATGAAGCACCCCATTTTCTCATAAATGTTTGCTTGACTTATGCCTCGGTGTAGTGACACTTTCTTGTATAGATATCCTGTATGCACGTATGGGTGTCCACCCAGAGATTGTCTCCTGCTGAGGTGCAGGGCCGGCGCCTGCACTGGGCATACCTGGGTTAGTGCCAGGGCCCAGAGCTGCTGGGGGGCCACATAAAGAATCCATAGGGGGTGAGGGTGGCTGTATATAAAATAACCATGAGGGGGCTGTTTAGAATGATAAACTAGGGAATATTTTAGAGAACAGGGGACCTGGGTCGGCTCCAGGTTTCAGTAGGCCCCTGGGTGACAGAGCATCTGTAGGCCCCTTGACGACAGAGCCTCAGAACACCCCTTGGATACATTTTTGCCTACTGGGCACTTTGTTATAGCTGAACAGGTTGCCCCACCTGTACATTTATTTTTATATAAAGTCCCCCTCACCCCTATGGTTTCCTTATGTACAGCCATATGCCCCCCCCCCCCCCCCCAGTGGCTCTGGGCCTCAGCACTTGCCCAGGTATGCCAGTCCTGGCGCCAGCCCTGCAGGAGACTGTTTTAGTTTCTGAACAGGAGTCCACTGCAAAGGGACCTCGTGAGGAGCTGCCGCCCAGTGGCCTATTGATACCTGGAGCCGACCCTGCTGATACCTGGAGCCGACCCTGCTGAGGTGCTCATCTCACAATATTGTTTTAAACTGGTTTAATAAGAAATTGTCCTTAATCAGGTGTCAGCCAAGGTAAAGGAAGACACCCGTATATATTGTATATATTGTGCAATTTATAATGATGCATCACACACAACCTGTTACTTTACAGAAGACGCCATAAAATTCTGCGGTGACAATGACTTCCTGTTTGTTACATCTGGAAAATTCCCCATTACTGAATTATTTACTGTATGACATAAGACGAAGGCTCGGCTGCAAACCAACAAGTGCTCCCTGCATAGTACAGGCTACGGTATACGGTATATATCCCGGTCAGATGGGGAGATGTGCTGGATATACAGATGTGTTATCACTTATCTTGGGGAAACACTGAAACAGGGACCCACATGTCATGTCATGTGATAGAGAGATGTTTGGGTTCCCCCTAGCTGTAAGGATTTAGGGGTGCACCCCAGAGTTTTTGTAGAATTATTAGACATGACCTTCTATGGCTCCCAGGCTATGAGGAGACCTTCCTTTCCACTTTCCGATATTCCATATGTTAGACTTGTAGAACAATGTCGCCTTATTCTACTTCTATATAACTGTAGGGTCAAAGAAGACTGTGACTTACCGGAAGCAAGAAGAAAGTGCAGGAAAAGCAGCGTCTGTGTAACGTACATAGTCAGCGAGGGTATGAGAGGGCGCACAACGCTGCATGACCGCCCGTGCCAACGTGTTGTATCACATACTAGGAACGCCCAAGACTCCTGGCACGACGTCTAGAAAGCAGCGAAACAGGAGACAACTGAAAAAGCTGCACCAATGAGAAGTCCCCAAAAATGTACAGGTGGGGCGACCTGTTCAGCCCATTAGGTATGGAGGCAAAAATTTACCCTATGGGTATGTGCCAAGGGGGATTTGGGATCTGATTTTTAGACTGTTTTCCCCCATGGATCTGCAGCAGAAGCTGAGGCTGGGGTTATTGACTTTGTTTTTCAGTTGACTTTGTGTCCTACAATGGGACTTTTCCACAGCTCTCTGTATTAGTTTCTTTGATGATTCCCCAAAAATTCAATAATTTGAGAATTATTATTAATCCCCTATCCACAGGACACTTGGCCGTCATAAACACAGGGCATGAAGCTCCATCTCCCATCTAGTAGTCTCAAATTATAACTAGAGCCTGGGCTCCTACTACAGAGGATGTAGTCATAGAGCTGTAGTTACAGCTTCCAGCCACTACACAAAGGATGGTGCCAACTATGTTCTACAACATGCCCAGGTTAGGCTAATGGAAGACTAGTTTGGAGGCCTAGTGGTGATCATCAATGATAAAATATCTCATCAACTTCCCAGCCACTTCCTTTGGATCCACCACTGATGTTTCCGAGTTCCACCAAGGCACATAGAAGATATATGGTGGTGAAGGAGAACTGGTGGTCCCCAAAGGAACCATAGTCCAACATTGTCCTTCTTCATGTCTTCCTTTAATAATGGTGGCTAGATGAGCAATGCAGGAAGAACATCTCAGAATGAATGTGTGGTGTGTAAACTTGAGATTTTGAGGGCCTCAAGGATAGTTAGTCCAAGAATCTATTCTGATTAACAGTGTAAGGTGTTCCCCGATTTTCCATCACTGGTACGCTGAACAAGCTTCTAGTCCAGTGATGAAGAACCTTTTGGAGACCGAGTGCCCAAACTACAAACAAAATCCACTTATTTACCGGGAAGTGTCTACAAGGCATTTTAAGCAGTAACTTATTGCTACCTGTTCATCCACATCTTTCACTTGTATCGCCCCCCTGAGGCAACCAATATAGTTGACAGACAAATTCAGACTCGGCTGTTGTAGCTTCTCTCCAGGGTCTCTCTGTAGAGGAAAAATGGTGGGTCCAGCAGGAGGACCTCCAAAGTTAATGCAGCCCTGTCCACACCTTCTCACTTTTCCCGCAGTTCCAAACAGCCAATAAAGTGTCGCTGTAAAATAGCGCTGAGAACAGCATCTCTTAAAGTTCCCTGGGACTTGGTGGATTTGGTCCTACTTAGTGAACTCTGGCCTGGGGTGATGGTCTGAGTGCCCACAGAAATGGCTCCGAGTGCCACCTCTGGCACCCGTGCCATAGGTTCGCCAACACTGTTCAAGGGGAATCTGGATCCCACCTCTACTAGGCCACCCTTGATCACCAGGACCCCACAAGTTGCATGAAATACAATCAGTCTACCTATAATATAATGAAGCAGCTCTTACTCCATCTCTCCCAGCAGGGAAATCCCAGTATGACACCAATCAATTACTTTACTAAGATATTACGTTAAACGGCTTAATGATCATGGGTGGAGGAAGGTTCGTGGATGGATTTTGGTTGGTGTTACTATGTGCGGTTTGAGGAATGTTGAATGTTTTTAGGGTATAATAAGAGGGTGGCCAGTTATGAGGGTCCTGTCATTGATATTGACCCATGGTCCAATGGTTGTGTTGGTTCAGTTTCTTGTAGGCTGCCCGAGTTATATGTGATATTTCTCTGATCTGTTCACATCACACAGTTGTGTACACTAGGAGTATTCATATACGGATGCCATTACCAATGGGTGGAGGGAAAAATTGGTGTTCTCTAAGGTGATAATATGAAGCCAATAACCGGGGAGCTGTCACAATGTAGACATTAAACAAGTTATATGTGATGTACATGTCTTAGTCTCTAACCACAGAGACACATTGCAAAGCGTAGGAGCTGTGTACACAAAACGGTACTCAATATTTAATAAAAACCTAATAAAACCCTGACCCTAAGCCTCACCTAACTTGGTCAGAGGAACAAACCAACAGACGTCAAAAAACAGTCAAAAACAGAGAAATATTATTTACATATTTTATTACTTCATAGGTCAAATGCATTTCCCTAGTAATTATATCACATATCTGAGATTTATCAGATTTACAGGAGCCGAGGTTGAGGTATTAAGGTTTCAATCAGCGAACTAAACATATATACAGAGGTGTCGGAGCTGAGTTATTATATGAGACGTCACAGCTTAGTAGGAATTTGGTGAATTTCTCATGTTTTTGCAAACTTGATCCAGATTTTGGTGGGACTGTCAGATCGGCAGTATAAAGGGTTTCTTGGGTTGTCGTGAAAGTTGGTTGTGATTGTTATGTCTGTGGGGTGATCTCATCATGGAGGCCGATGAGGCTGCACCGTATGGAGGCTGATAAGGGCTGTGGTATAGTGGTATATGACGCCTTAGATGCTTTGGGGGTTTATTACAATGCATTTTTCTTTTCAAATTGGAAGATAAAAAACACAAAAAATCCTTCAAAATGACCATGAATGAACATACAACAAAGGAGAACATACATACAATGCACATACTGTAGACAAAATAACTTAGAAAAACATTAAACTAGAGCGCCCGGCCCTCGCCTGCATTCAGTATGATCTACATTCAGGTGAGTACCAGCAGGACAATGGCCGAGAAGATGACAAAGCTCCCAGATTTGGTCCGTAGAGCGGTGGAACTACCAGATGCGGAACCGCTTCCACCTTCAGTACTATTGCCCGCACCTGCAATGGTTGAATCATTTGTACTTCTACCTGGAACCAGCTCATTTGGGTCACCGCTTTCAGCAAAGATGGTCCCTGAATAGTTGCCATTACCCACCACCGACCCATTCAGACCATGGCCATCAGATGGTCCACCACTACCTACTGCATTATTGTTTCCATCTGGAGGAACTGCATAAGAGTTATAGCCATTGCCAAAAACTGGTCCATTAACATATTCTCCATTGGTGATGTTTGGAGGCCAATTGAACCCTGTTGGCCAAGAAAAGCCATTACTATTTGGAGAACCTGGTGGCATATTGTTTGGGTTCTGGTTATAGTTATAAGATGATCCATTGTTGGAAGGACTTGGTCCTGAGCCATAGTTATTGGCATGGGATTTCAATAGATACAACACATTGTACCATCTGCTATATAGATTGCTCTTATTGAAGGACCCGTGCTCCCCACCAGAGGATGTGCCAGTTAAGTTATGGATATTACTGATGTTCATTGAGTTCTCCATGTTAGTTAGATAGTCAATGATAGATGAGTTTTCACTGTATGGACCTGAGTGATTATAATTCATTCCAGGGGGCATCAGATTTGAGAAAAAACTATTATTTTGCATCAATTCATTGAATTTTTTGCTGTCGTTGCTATAGAAAGATCCATTCAGCATTGAGAGGACATTCTGGATATCATTGTAGCTGCCGGAAGAACCGTTACTGTTGGGTACCATATTAGGGTTATAGTTACTGCTATATATCCATGCTGTTTCATTGCCAGAGCCAGAGCTAGGGTATGACCCATTGGTATTTCCATAGCCTCCTCCTGGCATAACAGTGTTAGAGCTATTGCTGTTACTACCAGGGATATTGGCATATCCCCCTGGCACCGTCATATTAGAATTTGAGCTATTACTATTGCTCCCTCCACTAGTCATTACCGTTCCATTACCAGAGCTGGTATAGGATATTGAGGAGTCATTAGCCCCAGGCACATTGGCATATCCCCCTGGCACGGTTATATTAGAGCTATGACTATTGTTTCCTCCATGGATCATTCCAGTACCATTACCAGAACTGGCATAAGATGTTGAGGAGCCGTTGCTTCCAGACACATTGGCATATCCCCCTGGCACGGTTATATTAGAGCTATGACTATTGTTTCCTCCGTGGATCATTCCAGTACCATTACCAGAACTGGCATAAGATGTTGAGGAGCCATTAGACCCAGGCACATTGGCATATCCCCCTGGCACAGTTGTATTAGGATTAGAGCTATGACTATTGTTCCCTCCATGGGCCATTCCAGTTCCATTACCAGAACTGGCATATGATGTTGAGGAACCATTAGCCCCAGGCACATTTACATATCCCCCTGGCACAGTTATATTAGGATTAGAACTATGACTATTACTCCATACCTGATTTACCACAGTTTCATTACCAGAACTGGTATAGGATATTGAGGAGCCATTACCCCCTGGCACATTTGCATATCCCCCTGGCACGGTTATATTAGAGCTATGACTATTGTTCCATCCATGGGCCATTCCAGTTCCATTACCAGAAGTGATATAAGATGTCGAGGAGCCATTACCCCCAGGCACATTGGCATATCCCCCTGGCACAGTTATATTAGAGCTATGACTATTGTTACCTCCATGGATCATTCCAGTACCATTACCAGAACTGGTATAGGATGTTGAGGAACCATTGCCCCCAGGCACATTTACATATCCCCCTGGCACAGTTATATTAGGATTAGAGCTATGACTATTGTTACCTCCATGGGTCATTCCAGTTCCATTAGCATAATTGGTATAGGATGTTGAGGAACCATTGCTCCCTGGCACATTGGCATATCCCCCTGGCACAGTAATATTAGAGCTATGACTATTGCTCCCTCCATGGATCATTCCAGTACCATTACCAGAACTGACATAAGATGTTGAGGAGCCATTACCCCCAGACACATTTACATATCCCCCTGGCACAGTTACATTAGGATTAGAGATATAAGTATTGTTCCCTCCATGGGTCATTCCAGTTCCATTACCATATGTTGAGGAGCCATTGCTTCCAGGCACAGCATATCCCCCAGGTACTATCATATTATGGTTAGAACTATTGTCATAGCCCAATTGATTGGGGGTGCCAGTCCCAACTCCAGTGTAAGAGGTTGCAGAGTTATTATTTCCAGAGTTGTTGCTATACCCTACAGGTGCTATCATATTGTGACTAGCATTATTGCTGTTGATCCATTGATCAGCCAACCCAGTGCCATTACCAGAGCTGCCGTATGAAGATGAGGAGTAGTTGCTTCCAGGAATATTTGCATACCCCACAGGCACGGCCATATTGGGATGAGAAGAAATATTGTTGTGATTCCATTCATTGGCCAGTCCAGTGCTGTATCCTGAATTGGTGGAAGTAGGTGATGAACCATTACCTCCCGGTGTATTGGTGTATCCACCAAATGAAGAGGACCCGGAAGTGCTGACGTTAGGGTTGTTTCCACTTCCTGTGGGGCTGTTTCCTGATGAGGAGATATAATTTCCAGAACCGTTATTATTAGCAATATTTGTGTTATAAAAATCAATGCCTTGTCCTGACATGTGCTGCTTAATATCAGAATTGTAGATCTTTTGGTTTGTGAGTGTCTGATTCTGAACTTTACCATTGTTTACAATGCTACCAGTATGTGTCATATCGGATGAGTATTCAGTGGTCTCATTGCTATGACCTAATAAGATGTTATTAGGATTATAAGCACTGTTACTATTCTCAGAATTACCTACTGAGTCAACAATATCGGAAGCCACCGTAGGGGAACCAGATTGACCATTATTCCAGTCCATCTCCGAGTAGACTATTTCCGTAAAACCCTCAGTCTCGTAATAATCAGAGTCATTATTATTTGGGTTGTTCATGTTATTGACATTGTAGGAGCTGGAAACAATATTACTGTCTACATAGCTGGGAAAATCGGGCATAGTTGGGGGCACTTCCGGGAGGGAACTACTGTTATTGTTTGTATAGCTACCAGAGTTTGATCCACCTTCTCCACCATGTCCTGCTCCTCCTGGTGATGTGAAATTATGAGTGTTGCTGTTATTGCCATATACATTTACGTTGCTACTAGAATGTGTCATGTTGGTTGAGTATCCACTGGTCTCATTGTTTTTACCTAATAAAACGGTATCAGAATTAGTACTGTTACCATTCCCAGAATTTCCTACCGAATCATAACTATTGGTGACAACAATTTCAGAAGCCACCGTAGGGGAACCAGATTGATCATTATTCCAGTCTATCTCAGAGTAGACTATTTCTGTAAAGCCCTCAGGCCAGTTGTAATCAAATTCATTATTTGTGTTGTTCGTGTCATTGTCATCGTATGAGTTGGGAACAATATTGCTGTCTACATAACTGGTTAAATCAGGCATAGTTGGGGGCACGTCCGGGACCGAGCTACTGTAATTGGTACTAGAGTTACTATAATTTGATCCACCTTCTCCACCATATCCTGATCCTCCCGGTGATGTGAAATTATGAATGTTGCTGATATTGCCATTAACATTGCTACCAGTGTTTGTCACGTTGGATGAGTATTCACTGGTCTCATTGCGATTAGCTAATAAAACAGTATTTGGATTATTTGCAGTCCCAGAATTATTTACTGAACCATAGCCAATGGAGACAATATCTGAAGCCACTGTGGGCGATTGATCATTATCCTCACCCATGTCTACGTAGACTATTTCCGTGAAGCCACCACTCTCGAAGCCACTAAGGTCATTATTATTTGGGTTGTTCAAGTTGTTGGGATAGTATGAATTTGGAACAACATTGTTGTCTGCATTACCGGTAAAATCAGGCGTAGTTGAGGGCACCCCCGGGATTGAGCCACTGTCACCTAGATTTTGATCCCCATGTGAAAAGCTATTACTGCCATAAACCGAATTTGGGTTCTTTACTGACATATCATTGTCTGAGTTTCCTTGGTAAAGGTCGGATTCTGTTATACTTGGGTTATATATGGCATCAGTGTTGCTAAACTCATTCGGAAATGGTTTGGGATAGCCACTGTTACTGTTCCACGAACCACCCTTGATGCCTTCATCATTGCTGTTTCCAGGAGACATTTTGGGGTCATTAGACTCACTGTAACCATCATAATTGTAACTACCGCTGCCATGTTGGTGATTGGTATGAGGTCCTGTTTTGATGTCAGAGTGTCTATATCTCCTGTAATTTCCACCATGAGCATCACCAGATGTGTGTTGGATACCTGTTCCTGGAGAATCATTTCCTATGGGTAAATATCCACTTTCTTTAAAACCGCTCTCTGAAAATTGGTTGTTGCAGAGACTCTGATTGCAGCACTTTACGGTTACGAACCCCATCTTTTGTAACAAGGGAAGCACCAGGCTGTCACATATGGATGGGGAGGCACAGCCTTTGATCACCATGGGTATAGAACGTCCATCTAGAAAAACAATTAAAGTATTAGTAGTGAAGGTATCACCATACAGGCTCCAGTAACGTTCCATACACTGGTGCTGTGATATACTGTAGACGTAGCAGCCTCTTTAGGCCTTCTTATTTTCAGCTCTTCTTTACTGTTAATTATAAGAAAAGTAATGAGCACCAAAAAGCACCAAAAAAGTCTGAATCAGCTGGTTACCTTTCGTGCTGGTGCCTGCAACTTCTAAGCAAGATGTTAGGTCTCCATAGCATTGGGCTTTTACTATCTCGTCAGGTGAGCATTTGGCTCCATCAAGTGTGTTGCAACTGTAGCATTGTACTCCATTGGGCGTCTTGTCTTCGGCTGGAGGATCTAGAATAAGGACATGATGCATTATTATCTGACTTGTTTGGTCTTTGAGTATCATTTATGACCAATAAAAGACCATACGCATTTTGTTGAGTACAGGAAGCAATTGGGCATCTCCCTCTACTTCTACCATCACCAGAAGACCTAAGATCTCCATAAATGTATCTTTAAAATATTGCACTGTAAAAACTAAGCTCTAGAGTCTTCAGAATTTTCTTTCCCAGTTGCCCTTGTCCTTCATATGCCCAATACAACAAAAAAGCTAAGATGATCCTAAAATGAGAAAACTCACAAAAAAAATCTTGATGGAGCTCAACAAATGCTCTCAACATTGCAATATTGTTGTTAAAAAACCCTGAAAAGGCCCCAAGGGAACTTTTCCTAACTTCCAGAACCACTTTTTTTATCCTGTTAATGTTGAGAGTTTTTACAAAACTCATAAAGCTCCGACCATTTTCGAAAATTTTCCACTCTGGCCATTACCTTTGACACTATTGCAAAAGTTTTCTTTACAGCATTGGACGGACACAGAAGATGTTTGACTGGAGAAAGCCATGTTCTTTTTATGAGACGGGATGTGCCCACATCCTTTTATGTTGACGTCCTCTAAGTCACCTTGAAGTTGTAAGAATTAGAGAGAGAATTAGGGGAGATATATTAATGTGCCTCTGCAAGTCCTTGCCATGGTCCTTCTACTCACCAATGGAACCTACGATTTTCAGGTCCACGCACTGGTTCTGATCTCCCTTACATTTCATTTGCTTCATGGTGTCACTGTTGCAGCCGCGACCAGGAGATATACACGAGTAACAGTGGAGATCGTTTTCATCTGAGACAGGATCTGAAATTATGTTCATGATAGTCAAAATACAGCAAACCCTTCTCATCCACCAAGTGATCATTTGTTGGCTAGGTGCATCTTTTATTATACATGTTGTGAAACCTTATTATGAAACTGTTCTGGTCAAAAAGATTAGATTTATAATTTTGACTATGATCATTATGACTGATGATGGGAAAGGATAAACCCTAGTGCAGTGGTGGCGAACCTTTGGCACGTGTGCCAGGGGTGGCACTTAGAGACCTCTCTGTGGGCACTCAGGCTGTTTCCCGGGCACAGAGATTGGCAGACATGGCAAACTGCAGTCTCAGACAGCCTGCCTGCATTATTTTAAAGAGACCCAACCTAGGCTACCTGGGACTGTAGGAATAGTGAGAAGGAGTGATTAGGGACGGTTTGGAGCTATTAGAGAACTTGCCCCAGGCCTCCACAATACTTCCTGTTCAGGGGGGCCCTAACGTCTTTGAATGGTATTAGGACACTCAGGCAGTTGTGTTACTGCCATGTTGACACTTTGGGAAAAGTTAGTGGGTTTTGGGTCACACTTTGGGCACTTAAACTCGAAAAGGTTTGCCATCACTGCCCTAGTGACTACCTCCCCTACCAGTCCCATTCTGGGAAAACATGACGTCCTTGGGAAGCTGAAAGACAAAGAGTCTTCATACCTCAAGAGATGACATGGCTCCAAGTTAGGGAGATTAAATTCACTCTAAATCTTATTCTATGGATTATTTTTACATAACTAGACCATTTAAAGTCTATATTTACCAAAATATCCTACAACTGCCCTTGTAACAGATGCCCATAATAAGGTCTGCAGCTAAAACCCACCTAAAGTCGTCACCCACACTCATCCATCTCTGAGCTACCACTACTTCAATATTTGAAGATCTTTGACACCCACCAAAGGTTCCTGAAATTGACCCCGCACTGTACCTGTTGTTTCTTGTGTGTTACAAAGGTCTGATTTGCACATTTCCTGCTGCAGGGACATCGTGATCAACGGGTCTGGGGATAATGATATCTTCTTGCTGGTTGTGTTGGAGTTAATGCAGCCCTTGAAAATTTTCTGAACCTTACAAGGAACTTCATAAGAAAGGGAATAATGTTAGATCACATGAAAATGTATCCGCAAGTTACTATTGATGATTGAATATTGTACTCAAAAGACATGAAACCCAACATCATGAAGGATCTGCTCCCTTCCATGACAGCTAAAACCAAGTATACCGTCCGGTGTTAACTGCTGTTGACTTTATCTGTGCGCTGAACTTTTTTAAAATACATTTTAAAGCAGTTTTTTATGCCCACTCTAAAAGTAGATCCCGAAAAAAGGTGAAAAATATTTTGGCCAAAAAAAAAAACTTTAAACAATATTTAAAATTGCACCAAAACCTCCACCGGGAGGACAACGAGGCCATAAGATTTGCCCTCTTTCATGTGGATTTAGACAAAAAAAATTCTTTGTTCACATTATGGACAGACCCTGACTTTTTCTCAGAAGAACCAGTGGATGATGGCTCTAACACAATAATGGGGCTTGGCGGTCCATTGGAAGACAACCCAAGTGAGAGGTACTAAGGTCAATGTTCTAGACGTTGATGACCATGTTGATGGACCTGAACCTGCACAGCACAGACCCAAACTTTGTGGTTTGTATCCACTCATTAAAACTCATTGGGGGTCATTTACTAAGGGCCCGATTTGTGTTTTCCAGATGCATTACCCGAATATTTCCGATTTGCGCCGATTTTTCCTGAATTGCCCCGGGATTTTGGCGCACACGATTGGTTTGTGGCGCATCGGCGACGGCATGCACGCAACGGAAATCGGGGGCGAGGCCGTTAAAAAAACCGACGGGTTCGGGAAACTGCCGCTTACCTTCACCCAAGATAGGACGGTGTACTCCATTGCGTTCCGATGCTCTTCAGCGCAGCAGCAACACCTGGTGGACGTCGGAGGAACTACCTCAGTGAATCCCGCCGGACCCGAATCCACCGCAGAGAACGCACCGCTGGATCGCGAATGGACCGGGTAAGTAAATCTGCCCCATAGTCTAAGACACCTTTCCCAAAAGGTTGATGAAGCATGGGTCCACAGATTCCATTTTTTAAGTTGGCCCATGGAAAAATTTATTTTAGTTTAAAGCCCTTTTTTTATAAACTACCATTAAAATTTCCCCCAGTTTTTGCCTAAATATTTACTGAACTAAAATTCAGTTTCATTAGTTTAATTGCCCAAATATGAAGTCACTTATTTTTACAATTCATAATTAATAGGTTAACCCCACGGCCTCTACAATAGATACTACAATGATAAAGGTCCACTTACAGGAGTCTATGTTCATGACGCTGGTGGAGCACTGGTCACTGTTCTCAGGACATGTCACCTCGGTTGAACTGCACTCTTTACCATTACCTACACAGGTGTGACACCTTAAAGCATTGGCTGAAAAAGGAAAAACAGAAGATAGTTTATAAGCTTGAACCATAACGTCCCATTATTTTTCTATATTTGTACCAATAATAGTGATACAATACAATAATAGTTACTGTGCAATTCTTTACATCATAAAAGCAGAAGAATTGTATTAATTCTTAAGATTCTAATTCTACTGACTGATCCTAACAAAGCCCCACAGCTGACAGGCCACAATGGGGTCTGTGCCGTACCCATTACGGTACCTATCATTTTGCAGGCCCTGTATGTCTAATTGAACGGTCTTCCATATCTTTTTAGTATATCATGTCTCATTTGATAATAAATAAAGCTCTATGTCATGTAAACCATTTGTCAACATTGTGAAGTAGCACCA
Organism: Engystomops pustulosus; assembly: GCA_019512145.1. Classification (NCBI taxonomy): domain Eukaryota; kingdom Metazoa; phylum Chordata; class Amphibia; order Anura; family Leptodactylidae; genus Engystomops; species Engystomops pustulosus. The sequence goes on from WNYA01001433.1 coordinate 25,137, forward strand.
AAACTGTTCCAAAACTGTTCCAAAACTGGACAAATTGCTGTATTTAATTGTAACCAAGTCCAGGTGTTGAAAGTTGATACACACTTCATTAACAATGCAAAGTTATTTATTGAAGGGTGTGAAAATCTTCGCAGCTGAGTGTTCTATTTTATAGTTTTATTTGGATCGCTCCGGATACAGGGCGTGTGGTTTCATGTATAAAAGGGCAGTGACTTAGTTGCCTTGTAGGGTTTATTTACACAGAACTCATAAATGCAAAGGAACATCTATAATTAGGGTATAATATGTAATTATTACCCGATGCTGAAATTCTTCCCCAGTAAGTGACACCCCGGCAGGTTACTTGTGTTTTATGTAATAGGTCAGTGATCCCGATTGTTTTATAAACTGTAGAAGATGTTATCTGTATAAATATAAAGGGGCAATAACTTCCTGGTCCCAATTATCCTTGATTTATATAATTCTTAATTACAGAGGACTTCTTCTTTAAATGGTGCTGTAATAAGGGATAATAGGTACTAAAATTGCGCATTAAGGCTATATTCACACTGCCGTTGCCCGCCCGTACCGCACCGTAGCGGGCAACGGCAGTGTACGGGGAGAGGAGGAGGAGGTGAGTGCAGCTCACCCCCGCCCCTCTCCATAGGAAGTAATGGTGCACGGCGCCGTGCTACGGAGAAAGATAGTACAGGTCCTATCTTTTTCCGGGTACGGAGCGGTACGGTGCCGCATGTGTGCTGCACCGTACCGCTCCCGTAGGGCGCCGTGCGCCCATTGACGTCTATGGAGGACGTATATCGGCCGTATATACGTCGGCCGTATATACGTCCTCCATACGTCAGTGTGAATGTAGCCTAAGGGAGAGCAAACATAATGAGACCAGAGCCACATCCATAGCACATCTGAAACCATAGGGCGGCACGGTGGCTGAGTGGGTAGCACTTCTGCCTTGCAGTGCTGGGGATCTGGGTTCAAGTCGCGCACAAGTCAACATCTGCAAAGAGTTTGTATGTTCTTTCTGTTTTTGCGTGGGTTTCCTCTGTGTCTTCCGGTTGCCTCCCACACTCCAAAACATACTGGTAGGTTGTTTAGATTGTGAGCCCCATGGGGACAGGGGCCAATTTGACATGCTTTGTACAGTGCTGTGGAATCTGTAGGCGCTATATAAAGAATTATTATTATTAAACCATGCTCAATGACCACAGTCTGTAGTTTGCAAAAGCCTTTTTCCATGGTTGAAAGGGGCTTCAAATGCTTTGTGTTGGCTGAGCCCTTGTAACTTGTGTGCAATTCTGTACATTTTTGTTTCAATCAGGGTTTTATTAAATATTATTATTTTATTAAATATTATTAAAATAATATTTTATTAAATATTGAAGTGTTTTTGCAGAATTTAGGGTACTGTAATGGGCACCCAACCAACCCTATTAAAGTCTTATGTGGAGCCCTGTTGGTGTCTTCCAAGAGACAAAGACTTCTTTCTCATTCGTTATTGTATTCTGCTTCTATGATGGATCAGGATGAGGTATGGGGATAATTATGAGGTATTTGATTTTCATCATCTTAGAAAACCTATTAGCCAGTCCAAAGTCGGGAAAAAATGTTACACTCCCTGGCAGAACGGGATAATCCATATATTAATATGGGTGTCCAGTCCCAATTAACCTTGATTAATTCCATCTATAATTACAGATCACTTCCACACTAAGCTGTGTTGTAATCATTTGTAATAGCTAGATGCTAGATGCCAAGGCTAAGTGGGTCTTCGAAAGTATTATTTATGCTAATCTTTAGTCATACCAATGCATATTTGAGAATTGTTTCTTTTAGTTAGTACGGTATATGTTCACATTTTGTCACAGGCTCAATAAGCTTTTTTGTCTGGTACTATGTTTAGGTACTATAATGGGCACCAGACATACCCCATTAGGATGGGTGGAATCTGTGGGGCTTGGATGGTGTCCATTAATAGCTGGATCCATATTTTTCATTCATTTTGTTCTGATAATAACTTATTATAAGACATATGTACATCAGTATGGGGCTCTACCATTGACAAATCTTATAGTAGCCTTTCCAAAAAACACAACAAACAGACCAAAACAGACTAGGAATGTCCACATATGGGTGCTATATTATATATAATACTTATCCTACATTGGCTACATCATCTGATCCTATGATAGGTAGTTTTCAATCATCATATAATAATATATACTCATTGGCCAAGTATGAGGTCATTGGGAAATACTCTTGCCAATGACTCCATGTAGTAATAGACAACAGAATTCCGCCAAGGGTCAAGTGCCAAGGTTATACATGTCTTCAAAGACATTCCATATGTTGACCCTTAGTGTTATAAAGCTATTTTTTAAATAATTGTCTTTTGTTTTAATAAGAATATTTCGCATATGCATTGGAAGCTTTGCTGTTTTTGTTTTTAAGTGGTACCGTAATGGGTACCCAACATACCCCATCATCTCTGTGACTGCTTTAACCATCTTTGTAACTTCTCCAGTTTCTCACAGTCCCTATAATTTGCTTTATTGGATTTAGTAATAGGTTTTTAACTAGAGCCATTACTGGAGAAAACTATCAATGACTACTCTGGACACAGAAATTTCTTGTTAATGATTAAATGGGCTCCAAGATTTTCATCATCAGTTTTTCTCAATCGCAAATCAGTATTATGACTAAGGTAGTAGCACAATGGACAGTTCCTTTTAAGACCCTTTAAAGGACTGAGAGCCGGGTGTCCTCTAGTTATCAAGTTCTAGTCTTATCAGCCACAGTTTCGCCTAAGAAGCTAATGTCTCCGCACAAGGCGTGGCCGCTGCATTATCACACATCTGGCGCTCATACAAAATCCACCGCGCCCAAGCCGAGGACTATTAATAACAGTAATTACAGCCTCAGATCAGCAGCACTTTCTCTTGCTTCATTATTTTTTTTTCTACGGGATGAAAACGATATTTCATTTTCTGCCTCCCACCCACCTCCCGCTCGCTCTTCCACCCAGAGGATTCTCAACCGCGCCCAGAACTTCTAACTTAATTAAGTCTTCACCTATGATACGTAGATCAATATCACTGAGATCAGTGTTTTCTCATCCTGCCCAAAAGTAGACGGAACATTAGGATTTCTCTTACTCATCGCTATGTAGGATGGGTCTAAGATACAGACGTAGAGGAGCAGAGTTTGTCATGGACCATCTATAACCCAAATATTTCTTTAAGTTAATTTAATTAATTAATTTGTTAATTTGTGATGTCACATACAATAAATGTCTATGTTTTCCGAAATTTTTTGCCCATTTTTGATACTTTACTCCAAAATATTGTATATTATTGTGTATTATTATTATTATTACTATATAAAAAATAAAGTTTTTCGAGTTTTAGGACCATCACACATTCCAGAGTCATATCCCTTTATTTAGAATTAAAGGGAAGGGCTAATTTTAAAATTATGTTTTTTTATCCACAAATTAAGGGCAGTGACACTTACCTGGAATGACCAGTGCCAGGAGGCAGCCCAGCAGCAGGGACCTCTCCATGATGTGCGCTCCCCCGTTGTGCGGTGACCTGGGGCGCAGCATCAGGTATATATACCTGTGCATCACCCATCAGATACGCCCGAGCCTCCCCTCCCTGTATCCCTGAGGATGAGTAACACATGTGAAAACCGTCCAAGGTACTAATTAATATTTTGGTGCCGAACGAGAGGAGGATTATCTGCTTGGAGATCGCTGCAAACATTCCCAATGCAAAGGGCATCAGTCAGGACGAGGGAGGGGGGTAGAAAGTTACCAAATATTCCATGTAGTCTCCAGCTCTTGTGTCATCACTATCAGGTTATAGTGAAACTCATATCAAAGACCTGATGACTCTCAGGGACCCAAACTACCCATGATCAGCATTTTTTTTTATAATTTTGCCTCTGGATGTACCTCCTGGACATTGAGGAGTAAGGTGACCGCCGTGTGTTACCAGTGTTACCAGTGACTGCAATGGAAAAATGTGCAGGGTAACGTCCAATCTAACAGAAACAGGATAAACGTTCTAAAATGCTAACACAGTGGGGCTCATTTACTAAGGGTCCGAATGCCGCACTTTCGTTGGGTTTCCCGAATATTTCCGTTTTGCGCCGAATTGCCCTGGGTTTTTGGCGCACGCAATTGGATTGTGGCGCAACAGGCAACAAAAATCGGGAGGCGTGGCCATCGGACAACCCGACGGATTCGAAAAAAAACCGCAGAATTTAAAAAACTATTTGTGTCGCAAGATCACGCACTCACATGCACAAGGACGAAGAAGGTGAACTCCGGCGGACCTGGGCGCAGCAGCGACACCTGCAGGATATCGGCCGCACGACCTTAGTGAATCCCGGCAGATCCGAATCCTCGTCGGACAATGCGCCGCAGGATCGCGACTGGACCAGTAAGTAAATGAGCCCCATTGTTGTCCCTATGTTCATACATTTCTAGAAGGAATCCTAAAAACATAGAATTTTTTAAAAAAAGCAGAAGAATTTAGTTTGATTGTCATTTTATATATTTGTGGATTTCCTGTTGTTGCCACCAGGGGGAGCTAACTGCAGACAGTTCTCATTGGGTTCCATTTTAAAGTGCACTTTAAAGGTTGTGTCCAGTTGCTATTATAGTCAGATGCGAATTAGATTTTCGAAATAAACTTGTGGAGGGCCTTAAAATTAACCGTAAAGGTTATAAGACTTTTATGGAAAATCGAATAATAATAATATAATTGTTATTTGTATGTTATTATAATGTATCTATAATTTTTACACATATATAAATAAAGTATTTATATTTAATTATAAATATTATTATATTTAATTAGTTTTTTTTTGTTTTATTATTATTAATAATTAAGCTTCTTCAGCTTTTGCACTGTGCTATCTGCAAGGCATGCTGGGAGTTGCAGTCTCAGCCTGAGCACCGGTTAATGAGACGCTCACAGTTATCCTGATGATGTCAGGTTTTCGTTATTTCCTGTTTATTTATTTGACAACAAACAAACAATTGTCTATTTCTATTGTTACTCATTTGTGGTAGTGACAGATCATGAGGCTCATGTGGGGCCCCTGGAGGAAGGGGCCCTCTTCTGTTATGTCCCATTCTTTTTTCTATAGTTTTGTGCATTTAAGCACCGACCTTAGGGACCCCCCCCCCCCCAAATCAGTCAAGGAACGCCCACTTATGGTGGCCTTTCATTAACCCCGCCTCTTTTTAGATCGGAGTCAGACAAACAGAGAGGTCACATCCCTTTAAGCACCATTAAAGCAAAGGTGAAGTGTATTTCGCCTGCCATGTGTGTAAAATGGGGATCCTCAGGGGTCTCCACATTTCAGCAGGAAACATGCGGTATGACTTTAAAATGGCAAATTTTGGCAAAGGGGTGTGGCCAATTCTCGGCCATTTAAAAGCAAGTTCCAGAGTGTGTTTCTTTGCTACTGGGGCCCCATAATAAGCCTTAGATCCAGTACGTGTGATCGGGTCCATCCTTTCCCATGATGGAGGAGTCCTAGCTGTTCTCTGTGTGACCTCTAAGGGTGACCGGCACCGGCAGCGCAGTCATGTGATCAGTGGACTATTATATTATTACACATTCACCTAAACAGAAACCGACCCGGTAGATGTTTTTGTCCTGTGACGGCTGAGTCACCGCCCCGGAGGGAGAAGCTGCTGCAGAACGGGTTGTGTCATTGTGTTTCGCTCTCTGCCAAATTATTTTGGGAGGGAAACAAATTTCTGGAGAAAGAGCGGGAGAAGAATTCCTATCCATTACCTGGGATATGAATGTGTTAGGGTTTAGGATCTCTGCTTGCTGTAGGTAAATGGAATCCTTACTGTGAACCCTATGTGATGCATATGTGCAGTGGTGGCAGAGTGTAACCGCAGTAGCTTCATTCCCTCTGAGAATCGCATTGGTGTCCTTAAGAAGCCAATACAATTCATGTTCAGGAAGCGACTACAGCCGTTTGTCGGCAACTTAGCATCTCAGCCTTGCATTGGATTTCTTGTGCTGTATTTATGTACTGAGCTTGGTTCTTGTGTTTTATTTATGTGTTGAGCTTAGGTCTGGTGCTGTTTTTATGTGCTGGATTTAGTTTTGGTGCTCTATTTATATGGTGGTAAATATAGTGTATATACAATATATAGTTATCTCCTGTGCTCCCTGTAGTGGTGGCTGTATATACAGTATGTAGTAATCTCCTGAGCTCCTCCTAGTGGTGGCTGTATATACAGCCATGATGTTTGGGGAGCACCAGCACCACACTGGGATCACCATGATGGTTGGGAGCACCAGCACCACACTGGGATCACCATGATGGTTGGGAGCTCCAGCACCACACTGGGATCACCATGATGGTTGGGAGCACCAGCACCACACTGGGATCACCATGATGTTTGGGAGCACCAGCACCACACTGGGATCACCATGATGTTTGGGAGCTCCAGCACCACACTGGGATCACCATGATGTTTGGGAGCTCCAGCACCACACTGGGATCACCATGATGTTTGGGAGCACCAGCACCACACTGGGATCACCATGATGTTTGAGAGCACCAGCACCACACTGGGATCACCATGATGTTTGGGAGCACCAGCACCACACTGGGATCACCATGATGTCTGAGAGCACCAGCACCACACTGGAATCACCATGATGTTTGGGAGCACCAGCACCACACTGGGATCACCATGATGTTTGGGAGCACCAGCACCACACTGGAATCACCATGATGTTTGGGAGCACCAGCACCACACTGGGATCACCATGAATGTACAGATACCTGATGCTGCACTCACTATTCTGCTGCTGGTGCAGTCACTGTGTACATACATGACATTATGTAACCGGGGTAGCATAAGCCGGAAAATGCCCATGCCTAAACCATCCCCTGCAGGAGTATACCCACGGAGGAGCCCTCTCTTTCCAGAGGTTGGCGATATTGATCTTAAGAAAGGTATTCACTAGGAACACCACAGGGTTGACCATACACAACCCTCCTTGTCTCCTCGTGCGGTAAGTAACCTCCCTCTTGATTAGGTTCAGCCTATTCCCCCATAACAGCTGGAAGAACAGACTGTAGACCCGAGTCCAGAGGGGTTCTGGCAACATGCACACACTGCCCAGATAAATCAGCAATGGGAGCAGGTAAGTTTTAATCAGGTTCACCCTTTCTCTGAAGGTCAAAGACCAACCCTTCCACTGGTCCACCTTCTGAGCGGCGATCTTAAGTCTGCCGTCCCAGTTTTGCATGGGGTAATCCCCCTGGCCAAAATCGATGCCGAGAACTTTGGCACAGTCCTGGGGCCCTGGAAGAGTGTCCGGGAGATCAAAGCCTGGATCCCCCTCTCCCAGCCAGAGACTCTCACACTTATCCCAGTTGATCTTGGACCCAGAAGCCTCTGAGTAGCGGTCAACCTCTGACATCACCCATTGCGCCTCCCCTCCCGAGGACACGAAAACTGTGACATCATCGGAATACGCTACCACTCTAAGAGTGGCTTCTGGTGCTGCCCGATCTATCCCGATTCGCACCAACGGCCCACGATCAACCTTCCTAAGGAATGGGTCAATCGCGAACACGTACAGTAGTGGGCTCAGAGGACAACCCTGGCGAACACCAGACCCAACCTCAAAAGAGCGGCCAATCCAACCGTTCACAAGCGGGAAACTCTCTGTCGTTTGGCTGAAAGTTTTGTACGCAGGGGCAAACTCCCCCGGCAGGCCATACCTCAGAAGGACAGACCAGAGGTACTCGTGGTTAACCCGATCAAACGCTTTTGCCTGATCCAAGGACAGCAAGTACCCCTTCCAGTTACCAGCCCTGCCCTGCTCCACTGCCTCCCGGACACAAAGCACAGCACTAAATGTACTGCGGCCAAGTGGTACCGTAATGGGTACCCAACATACCCCATCATCTCTGTGACCACTTTAACCATCTTTGTAACTTCTCCAGTTTCCCACAGTTCCTATAATTTGCTTTATTGGATTTAGTAGAAGGTTTTTAACTAGAGCCATTACTGGAGAAAACTATCAATGACTACTCTGGACACAGAAATTTCTTGTTAATGATTAAATGGGCTCCAAGATTTTCAGTTTTTCTCGATCGCAAATCAGTTTTATGAGGTAGTAGCACAATGGACAGTTCCTTTTAAGACCCTTCAAAAGACTGAAAGCCGGGTGTCAAGTTCTAGTCTTATCAGCCACAGTTTCGCCTAAGAGACGAATGTCTCCGCACAAGGCGTGGCAGCTGCATTATCACACATCTGGCGCTCATACAAAATCCACCGCGCCCATCCACTGCCTCCCGGACACAAAGCACAGCACTAAATGTACTGCGGCCTGGAACAGAGCAGTGCTGGGTCCCCGAAAGGAGCCGGGGAGCAAACTGCACCAGCCGATTAAACAGCACCTTTGCCAAAACCTTTCTGTCCGTATTGAGAAGCGCTAAGGGACGCCAGTTCTCAATACGAGATCGGTCCTTACCCTTTGACAGGATGATCAGGGCAGACCTCCTCATTGTCTTCGGCAGAGCGCCTGAGGAAAGACACTCATTATATACCTCAGTCAAGAGGGGAACCAAGGCGTCCTTAAAGGTCTTATAAAACTCGGATGTTAAGCCATCCGGACCTGGCGATTTCTTGAGGGCGAGCCCTTCAATCGCCAGGCTGACTTCCTCTTCCCTAATCATCTCTGTCAAAACATCAAGAGAGGGGTCTACTCCTGGCTCAGGGACAGTTTCAGCCAGGAAAGCCGACATCACATCCCAATCTAGATCCTTCCTGCCCAAGAGGTATGAGTAAAAGGATCTGACGACATCCAGGATCCCTAATCTGGACCTTTTCAGGGATCCCGTACTGTCAACCAGTCCCGTGACAACTTTACTATTCACTGACATCTTGCAATTTTTGTAAGGGTCGTGCGAGCGGTATTTCCCGTAATCCCTCTCAAAAACCAAAGATGCGTGTCTATCGTACTGACACCTCTTCAGCAAGGATTTCACTCTGGAGATGTCCTCACGACTACCTCCAGTCGAGACGAGATGCTCGAGTTTCCTATCACCATGATGTTTGGGAGCACCAGCACCACACTGGGATCACCATGATGTTTGGGAGCACCAGCACCACACTGGGATCACCATGATGTTTGGGAGCTGCAGCACCACACTGGGATCACCATGATGTTTTTGAGCACCAGCACAACACTGGGATCACCATGATGAAACCAGGAATGCCAAACCCATTGGATTAGGAATAGGACAGTATAAGTAGGCTCTCCACCCAGAGCCCTATTTTTATATGAACATGTAACATACCCATTAATTTGGTGCCATGATGGCTATCAGTATTGTGTGGCCATTGTATGGTAATGTGGGTGGAGTATATTTATGGCATCCAGGTGTTCTGATTTATATATACAGAATTATTATTATACTATAGGGCTCCTGTACTTAATGTGTTTTCTAAGAGGTAGTTATGTCATCACATTGTAGCTGTACCGTAACATACCGAATGCAATTAGATTGAAAAGATGTGCAGGTATTTATGTGTAGTGTGTATGTACTATGTATCTTGTGTGTGTAGTATGTATGAGGTATGTATGTAGTCCATGTAGTGTATATGATATGTGTACTGTATATGTACTGTGTATCTCATTTGTGTAGTATGTATGAGGTGTGGATGTAGTGTGTATGCAGTGTGAGTAGTGTATATGAGGTATGTATGTAGTGTGTATGCAGTGTGAGTAGTGTATATGTAGTGTCTGCACTGTGCATGTTGTTTGTGTAGTATGTATGAGGTATGTATGCCGTGTGTGTAGTGTATATGTACTGTGCATGTTGTTTGTGTAGTGTGTGTAGTATTCCCTGCATTCCTGTGGCAGGGTACAGAACCCAGAATGCTGGTCCTCTCAGCGCAGACACACATATTCTAGGCCATAGTTGTTGTGATGGTCGCTCCTATTGACACCAAGTGATGGATAAAAAGTTTCCCTTTCATGGAAGGATCATTTGTGAACAGATAAAGGAAAATAAAACATTTTTCATCAAAAATTTTTGAATAAAAAAATTCAAAATGGCTGACCATTAGATTGCGTAAATGGACTTACACATTGGTGTGTTTGTCCTATTTTATTAATGGAGAGGGGGGTAAAAGAAGAACTTTGAAGATCTGTCGGAAGTCAGGGGATGGAGAAATTGGGGGAAAAAGTCAGATATGACCCATGATCCCTCTGGTGTCCCTGCTTTACTATTAGCAAATGTTGAGTTATAGTTCAAGCCTGGACCATATCAAATGTTCCATAGTTGGGTCATTCTGAAACTTTAGACTGGTATTATTGCTAGAAGAGACCCAATGGATTTGATCACCTTACTGGACTTTGTAACCAAGGGGTCCATGTGGGGGCCGCTACTTAACATTCCCCCAGAATTAGATTCCATAAAACCTTCCTGTCAAGGCTTCATTGCACTGCATGGTATAAAAACAGCAGCACCCAGGGCAAGAAGTAGTTAGGCATTATCCGTTTGTTTATATGAATGTATCTGTTGTATATTTGCATGAGGTTATGCAGGCTGTCCATTAGCTAGCTACCCAGAACCTTCCAGAGGCTGAAACCTAAAGTTTATAAATATAGGCTCAGCCCTGGAGATCTGGGTCTTAGTTATTGGTCTTCAGTTACCAAATTCAGACACTGGTCATCTTCTGCTGCAGATGCAGAGCAGCCAACCGAGCTCCCAGGAGTTTCAGCTTAGCAAATTACTGGTCCAAGGCGAAGGTAATCATTATTAAGGTAATGCTCATATTATACCCCGTCAACTATGGAAGTAATTGCACATCTATGGCTTAGCTGCTATCTTTATGAGCCTCCCCCTTATCATCTGCCAGGACCTGTCTCCTAGACTTTTTACGCTTCACCCTGCTGGTCCAGACAGATGTGGAAAAGGCCTCTACAAGGACTGTGCTACTATGATATCTTAAGCTAGAACTCGGCCCAGCCAGCCGCCCCATTCCTGGTGTCCAGTTGTCCTCTTATACTGTAAGACCCCGATTGGGATGTTGTACAGAACAAATGTCAATTGTTCTGCATTGAGATACCACCCCACACACTGATGTTACAAGTCCTCGGCACATGGCATCAGTGGGACCAATGTCCCATCTTAAAAAGTAGAAGGGTTGAGTCAGCACTCAACTTTTTTTGGCAATCTCTTCCCCCTACCACCCAAAAAACATTAGTTCTGCCTACAAAAAGTTGACCAAAGGAAAAACTTAACATTTCCTCTAACTTTCCCCATGCCCCCCATTACTGTGGGCATTTGTACCGGCACGGTTAACGGCAGCCGAATTACTCATCGCTCATTTGGCCTCATTTTCATCCTCTTGTGACGCAGGATTACACAGCGATGAAGGTTCCAGCGAATGACTCAACTTTTATGCAACAAGAGGGTAAAAATAAATCAAATGAGAGAAAATAAATGTTACTGTTTACCTGAACACATCACATCATGTCTACAGAACACGTTATACCGCCCCCAGGTGCCCGCACATCACATCATGTCTACAGAACTTGTTATACCGCCCCCAGGTGCCCGCACATCACATCATGTCTACAGAACACGTTATACCGCCCCCAGGTGCCCGCACATCATGTCTACAGAACACGTTATACCGCCCCCACACATCACCCGCCCAGCAGCTCCACAACAGGCGGCACCCAACCTGCCCTGTCCTGTATAGAATCAAGATAAAAATATTTTTTTTATTTGCAATTTATAATCAATTAATTATTCATGAGGTAAATAATTAGTTAGATTGGAGTGAAGATGAGAATGTATAACAAAGGATATGTTTATTTATAATAATGAAATAGACAAAATGTACAGATACCTGATGCTGCACTCACTATTCTGCTGCTGGTGCAGTCACTGTGTACATACATGGCATTATGTAAAAGGGGTAGCATAAGCCGGAAGATGCCCATGCGGTGTGCGCAGATCCTTCACTTGCCCTCCTGTCTCCCATTCCTGGAAGAAAGGCCAAAACCATCCCCTACAGGAGTATACCCACGGAGGAGCCCTCTCTTTCCAGAGGTTTGCTACATTGATCTTAAGAAAGGTATTCACTAGGAACACCACAGGGTTGACCATACACAACCCTCCTTGTCTCCTCGTGCGGTAAGTAACCTCCCTCTTGATAAGGTTCAGCCTATTCCCCCATAACAGCTGGAAGAACAGACTGTAGACCCGAGTCCAGAGGGGTTCTGGCAACATGCACACACTGCCCAGATAAATCAGCAATGGGAGCAGGTAGGTTTTAATCAGGTTCACTCTTTCCCTGAGGGTCAAAGATCAACCCTTCCACTGGTCCACCTTCTGGGCGGCGATCTTAAGTCTGCCGTCCCAGTTTTGCATGGGGTAATCCCCCTGGCCAAATTCGATGCCGAGAACTTTGGCAGAGTCTTGGGGCCCTGGAAGAGTGTCCGGGAGATCAAAGCCTGGATCCCCCTCTCCCAGCCAGAGACTCTCACACTTATCCAGGTTGATCTTGGACCCAGAAGCCTCCATGTAGCGGTCAACCTCTGACATCACCCTTTGCGCCTCCCCTCCCGAGTACACGAAAACTGTGACATCATTGGCATACGCTACCACTCTCAGAGTGGCTTCTGGTGCCGCCTGGTCCATCCCGACTCCCACCAACGGCCCACGTTTAACCCTCCTAAGGAATGGGTCGATCACGAACACGTACAGTAGTGGGTTCAGAGGACAACCCTGGCGAACACCAGACCCGACCTCAAAAGAGCGGCCAATCCAACCGTTCACAAGCGGGAAACTCTCTGCCCCTGCGTACAAAACTTTCAGCCAATCGACAAACTCCCCCGGCAGGCCATACCTCAGAAGGACAGACCAGAGGTACTCGTGGTTAACCCGATCAAACGCTTTTGCCTGATCCAAGGACAACAAGTACCCCTTCCAGTAACCTGCCCTGCCCTGCTCCACTGCCTCCCGAACACAAAGCACAGCTCTAAATGTACTGCGGCCTGGAACAGAGCAGTGCTGGGTCCCCGAAAGGAGCCGGGGCGCAAACTGCACCAGCCGATTAAACAGCACCTTTGCAAACAAAAACAAAAACCTTTAAACCTTTCTGTCCGTATTGAGAAGCGCTATGGGACGCCAGTTCTCAATACGAGATTGGTCCTTACCCTTTTACAGGATGATCAGGGCAGACCTCCTCATTGAATTCGGCAGAGCGCCCGAGGAAAGCCATTGATTGAATACCTCAGTCAAGAGGGGAACCAAGATGTTAAGCCATCAGGACCCGGCGATTTCTTCTTCAATCGCCCGGCTGACTTCCTCTTCCCTGATCATCTCTGTCAAAACATCAAGAGAGGGGTCTACTCCTGGCTCAGGGACAGCTTCAGCCAGGAAAGCCATCATCACATCCAAATCTAGATCCTTCCTGCCTAAGAGGTGTGAGTAGAAGGATCTGACGATCTCCAGGATCCCTGATCTGGACCTTTTCAGGGATCCCGTACTGTCAACCAGTCCTGTGACAACTTTACCATTCGCTGACATCTTGCAGTTTCTGTAAGGGTCGGGCAAGCGGTATTTCCCGTATTTCCCTCTCAAAAACCAAAGATGCGTGTCTATCGTACTGACACCTCTTCAGCAAGGATTTCACTCTGGAGATGTCCTCACGACTACCTCCAGTCGAGACGAGATGCTCGAGTTTCCTCCTCAGGCCCTGATACAGACGGTACCTGTCCAGGCTCCTGAGGCTCGAGAGCTGGCGGAAGAATCTCGCCACCCTTTTCTTAGACATCCTGTTGATGCTTCTCTAGATGCCTTAGCTGGGCAGGCGTCTTTTTCCTGTCTTTCTTCCCTGGCCCCTCCATTCCTCCGCCTCTGCTAGTCCCCTCCCCAGCAGATTCTGCCTCATGGCTTTCATCCACTGAGGCAGAGCCCACATTAGCGAAGGAAAGAGGACAACAACTGTATGGGTGACCGAGATCACCACACAGGTTACACCTAATCTGCCCTGTACAGGATACAGTGAGACGGCCGCACCCGTGACACAGCTTAGGCTGCCCCAGGTAGAAGATCAGGATCCGATCCCTCCCCAGGAAGGCTGATGAAGGGATGTGGGCGACTGAGTTACCTGAACGCCTCAACTTCACCATGAACGTCCAGGCCCCAGACCAGATACCATACTCGTCCCGATTTTTCCCAGGTACTCCCAGTACCTCTCCGTACCACATCCAGGTCATGATGTCAAAACAAGAAAGTGATTTGTTATGGGTAAGAACGGTCACTTTCTTGAGTTCGCTCTGGCGGGACACTGCTTGCACAGCAAAGTCCCGCCACTCGGGCTCATTGCATCTCAGCTCATAGTTGGACCAGAAGAGCTCAAGCCCCTCCGGCCGCACAAAGCTGACATGAAACTCAGATGTACCATAGGGATGGATCAAGGCAAAGATGTCAGCCGCCTTGAAGTCCATCTTCAGCAGCAGCTCAACTACCCATGCCCGAGGGGGACACACATCACTGCCACGCCACCGAAGACGGACCACATTTCTACGGTTAGCACCGGCCCAGTTGTCAGGGGCGACCATGATGTCTCTTAACAGGGGCCGCCACTGAGGGAGCACCCGGACCAACCTCTGCATCCACCACATTAACATTACCCACCTCCATGCCACTCGCACCAACAATCACTCCATCACTCACTCCGATAACTGGTAAAGGTTCTGCACCACTCTCTCCACTTGCATTATCCACCACAACATTGCTAACATCACTCACACTTGCTGGACCAGCACCAACATTAAGGGACATGACCACCTCTGCATCTTCAGGCACAAGTGACGTCACACTTGTGTCCTCCGCATCATCAGCAGCAGATGTTATTTTTGTTTTTTTGAAATTAGGTAACAATCTCTTTAGCTGGTGTTAGGCGTCGCTGATCTTCAGTCATCGCAGAATATATGGTATCCCCAACACCAACGCAAAACAGTACTTTAGTCTCTATATCAACAATACCCTGTTTGGGGGCCCTCAGCAACCCCCCCACACTGCCGGCGCCCCCCAACTAAGTGATCAGTGGCAACAGCATGAAGAGGCACTGAGACAACAGAAGCTGCCACCAGTGCCGGACTATCCCGGGGCTCGCACAGTGAGCTGACCCTGCAGCCGACCTGAGTTTTACAGAGAGGGGGCTGTAGACTAGACTCACCACTTCCACGGATTTGGTCTTCTTCTTTCATGGTTTGCTGCCCCCCGGTGCATCCTCTGGCAGATCGTCTCCAAAAGAAAAGTCCTGGAGGTGCACAGGGGACTCGAGCCATCAGATCTCCACCATCAACGCCCCTCTCTGGTGGCTGTTACTGTCCTCACCCGGGCCGGCAGAACCACAGCTAGATGACAGGGCCGGTTATCCTGCAGGGGGCCCACTGTACGGTACCGGGCTTCCCTCCTCCATCTGACTCTCAGGCTGAAGTCCCATCAACTGCCTCTGCTTCTCCTCCTCCATCTCCCGGAACCTCTCATCATTCAGGATCTTTTCCTTAAATGGTCCGCTCCTCTCCAGCAGATACGCCTTCCTCTCCTCCAAGGCCCTGGAGGTGCACAGAGGACTCGAGCCATCAGATCTCCACCATCAACGCCCCTCTCTGTTGGCTGTTACTGTCCTCACCCGGGCCGTCAGAACCACAGCTAGAAGACAGGGCCGGTTATCCTGCAGGGGGCCCACTGCACGGTACCGGACTTTCCTCCTCCATCTGACTCTCAGGCTGAAGCCCCATCAACTGCCTCTGCTTCTCCTCCTCCATCTCCCGGAACCTCTCATCATTCAGGATCTTTTCCTTAAATGGTCCGCTCCTCTCCAGCAGATACGCCTTCCTCTCCTCCAAGGCCTGGATGTTAGTCTGGAGCCTGGAAATCTGCTCTTTTTTCTTTTGGGTAGAGCTTGCCCTGGCATGGGTGCACCTCAGCTCCACCCGCAGCCTCCTCACCGCCTTGCTGGCTTCTTCGTACTCAGAGAGGTGGGCCAGAGCTCGGGAGTCATTGGTGGAAATAGACTCCCAGGTCCTCAGCATTCCAGAGCTGCACTCACTATTCTTCTGCTGGTGCAGTCAATGGGGCAAATTTACTTACCTGGTCCTGACGCGATCTCCGATTCGGACCATCCGACAAAGATGAAGTCTGGCGCGATTCACAAAGCTTGTGCGCCCGAATTCCTGCATCCGCCTCTTCCCCGCCGAGGTCCGACAGAGTTCACCTTTTTCTTCTTGGTGCTTGTAAGTGCGTGTTTTGCGAAACAATTCAAAATGTTACATCATGCGCGTTGTTCGAATCCATTGACGGCCCGCCCCGCCATTTGTGTCGTGTGCAAGCCAAAATACGATTGCGTGGTCCAAAATCCAAACCTTGCAAATTGTTTATTGTTTTTGGATTAGTAAATATATTGGACTTTCCCTTTAATTTCTGTGCACAGGAGGCCGCAGCTGATGTGTCACCCTGTATATATGTGTAACATGCAGTGTACATGGAGATGTGTGATTATCGCTGCAGTGAATCACTGGGAGAAAATATTTGTCTTTGCTCCAATCCTCGTAAAGATCTGCAGAGCCGAAACCAGGTCAACTTCAGTGTAGCTCATCTGCGAGGACACCCCTGGGGTTTCATGGTGACTGATCCATTTAATACATTATTATGACTGTAACCTCATTCCAGGCGGAGGATTTGGGATCAGTCCCTCCTTCTGCAGTGACATCATTCTTTACCTTCTGCAACTAAATCAGACTTTTTGTTTGGAAAATTTGTCCCATGGCTCAGAACACCACAGGTGAAGGAGATTGACCCTAAGTGAAGGATCCTTTTAGATTATATAGTTGCCCCCTTTAAAGGGATATTTGTGTAATTTCACCTTTATGACAGAGGTCATCCATCAGATGATCAGATCCGATGGGTGGAGGTCCATCACATTCTCCAGAACACCAGAACTTCACAGTTGAAGGTCAACTCTGGAGATAACCTCTTTAATACCTTCAAAGCTTCATAACTTTATCCATATCTGATCACCTCCAAAACCTAAAGTGGAGATTTGGAGCCAACTAGGAAAGTTTTTACTACTACATCTCATGCTGGCTTTAAAGAGGTCAGGATTAGTCTGCAGCTATTGCTAATCCTGGAAAAGCTTGGGCAATCGTCAGACATTGGGGCACATTTACTAATGGTCCACGGACCGCGATTCCGTTGCGTTTTCCCGAATATTTCAGTTTTGTGCCGTTTTGCGGCAAATTGCCCCGTATTTTTGGGCATGCAATCGGATTGTGGCGCAACGGCTTGCGCGTGACAGAACTCGGGGCTGTGGCCGTCAGAAAACTCAACGGATTCGGACAAACCGCGGAATTTAAAAAACTAAATGTGTTGCAAGATCAAGCACTCACATGCACCGGGAAGAAGCAGGTGAACTCCGGCAGACCTCGGCGCAGCGAGGAACACAGACGCACGATGTTAGTGAATCGCGCTGGACCCGAATCCTCGTCGGACAATGCACCACGGGATCACGACGGGACAGGGTAAGAAAAATCTGCCCCATTGACTTTAATAGAAAGATCCAAGTATGAGAAGCACAACTACAGAGAAAGTCCATACGGATGCAATGAACACCTTGGTTGGAACACCCCAGATTGGGGTGACCATTGGTTCACTCAAGTGAAAATAGTTACCGTGTAATTTGGCCTTGTTACATTTCTGCTCATTCTAGGTTTAGGAGTCCAGTGGACGGTCCAACTCAGTTATTGAAAACTTTCTCTATATATAACTATACAATCAGAAGTTTCTAGATACTTTTCAATATTCCTGTTGTTCGTAGTCCCGTGATGCATTCTATAAAATAGATTTAGCTTGTGGGACTATGGCAAGGGCCTCCTCGATACAGATCAAGTCGTGTGACTAGGGATTAGGGGATCCTAACCGCAATTAATTTAAGCCAGAAGTTTCGTTTTTGGGCTTACCCCTGGCTGGGGTCATAAGTAGTGATTGGAGGACCTATTAAGGATTGAATTCACAGAGTTCAGCAGAACTTCAAACAAAAGTTCAAGTTATCAACGATCGCTGGTGCTACAGGCAGGTGTTTGGGTACCCAAACTCAGCTTTTGTTCAAAGTTCAGCCAAACCTGAATGGGTCCACTCATTGGGGCACATTTACTTACCCGGTCCAGTCGCGATCTCGCTGCGCGTTGTCTGACGTGGATTCGGGTCTGCCGGGATTCACTAAGATCGTGCGCCCGGGTTCCTGCAGGTGTCGCTGCTGCGCCGAGGTCCGCCGGAGTTCACCTTCTTCCCGATGCATGTGAGTGCTTGATCTTGCGACACAAATCGTTTTTTAAATTCTGAGGTTTTTCCGAATCCACCGGGTTGTCCGACGGCCATGCCCCCCGATTACTGTTGCGTGAAAGCCGGCATTGATGCGCCACAATCCTATCTCGTGCAGCAAAAACCCGGGGCAATTCGCCGCAATTCAGAAATATTTGGGAAAACCTGATGGAATCGCGGCCGCAGGACCCTTAGTAAATGTGCCCCATTGTGTTCTACTCATTGACTATTTCAATAAATATTTTCAAAAAAATCTTTGGTCTTCAGTCCAGAAACATTTACACTTTTTGAGACTCCAATGCACAGTATAGACTTCCTATTGAAGCCTCCACGGAACCTGAATCTATTCTAGAGGGGATCTTTTTTAAAAAAAACCCTTCTCAACCATTCAAGTGGTAGCACCATCTTAAACGTATGAAGCTACTTTCACTGTCATCTTCGCTAGAAACGTAGATGCCACTAAGTCTGACTCTAATATTCAATACTTTATTAAACAAATCTTAAACCATAAAAATAGGGTTGGTTTATGTCTGGGAAGTCTCTTTCTTATGATCTGTTTAAGTTATTCTGGATAAAGGGGTTCAAAGCTTAAGAAGGGCTCAATCGGTTTGGTGCCTCTCCATTGTTACCTTCTAGAAAGATCTTCCATAAATGAGTCAACCTCTAGACTGAGCTTGGGCGATGGGGCTGCTTTCATTCTGGAAAATACAACTGATAGACTGCATGTAAGTCTTAAGATGTTGTTGGCCATAATAAGATTCACCACTGTTAACTTTGATGTAGGGTTAATTGTCAAGAGCAGGAAGTTTAAAAAGTTGATCCTAAAGGAGTGGATGAACCATCTGAGAAATTTATAGGAAGTTAAAAGGTGTTGGATCTGCAGATTTGGAGGCCATGGAGGACTTGGCCAAAGCCAATGATCCACAAATTCTTACCACCACCTTCTTACTTATTCCTACTCCCATCTTTTTTAAGAATCCTTGTAGTTTCACAGGTATGACCATTTCCATGTTTACAATACAAGAAGGAGAGAAAGGACACAACCTGCCCAGTATTTATACATCATTTTTATTACTACTGTGGTTGATGATTAATTTGGCACAGTGATTACGATCCCATTGGTAAAAGCAGCAGAGAGACACAATACAAATGCTACCAACCAGAGCAGAACAAGGAGGATAGAGAAGACCTAAGAAAATGAGGTTCCAGATAAGTGACAGGGGTTGGCAGGAACCATTCTTAGTACAAAATCCTTAAAGGCACCTGTAGGCATCTGAGAAGTGAGAGTCCGGGGATTGGTTAGGCAGTAGATCTTCAGGGGAGTGACACTAGTGTATGGAGAAGATGACTTGTGGATGATCAGGGAAAACTTGTGGAAGAAGAAACTAGCAACCAATGATTCTACGAGGTGGCTTTCCAATGGTTCCATGTTTACAACTCTAGTGATTCTCCCCTTTAAATAGGGGGGGGATGTTCAAAAATTCCAGAATCTTGTTGTGTCTAAGCTGTGGATGTCATGACATGTCCAGAGTTGTAGTCTTACAGCAGTTGGAAAACTTTTGAGGCATTCTAATGAGTAAGCTAAGAAAATACACTGCTTGAATGGAAACCTTGGAAGACGTGTCCTTCTAAAAACTAGAATCTATGGTTCATGTATGAACCAAAAGACTTTCCATGGTGTAAAATCAACAATAGTCAAAGATTATGGTGGAACAACAATTAAGCAGGATGCAAAATGGTACCTAGATATTGCATATAGAAGCTTTGTCATCTCCAATGGTACATAGAGACATCTTGAGTGACTTCTTCAAGATCAAGAGTTCTCTATGGAGCTAACTAAGATCAGGTAGCCTTTGAGGAGGCAAACAAGACCAAGAGTTTCAGAAAAACAGAACAGAAAAACCAGAAGATCTCCAAGTAGGTCAACATTTAGTACTTTCTTCGTAAGAAACCTAATTAAAGAATTTGCATTTGCCGTTCCAATTCACCCAAGGAGCTCCGTCTGGGTGAAGTGGAGTAGATCAAGGCTCATGTTTTGGTTTACCCTAGTCTGTATGACCAATTGTAGCTGCATCTTTGAGATTTTATGAATAGTATATTTGGCTAAAAAAATCTGGAACCTTCTTAAAATATGTATAAGAGAAGTTCTACAGGGATGAGCTTCTCTTTGATGCCCAATCAAATATTGCAACATCCAAAATGCAAGGAATGGAAAAGGCTTGTATCATCAGACACCAGACAGTTGGATCAGGGACCATAACACATTGGAAGGTGCTGGGTATAAAAGAGATTTGAGTGTAGACAGTACAAACACTGCGTTAAATGGAGGGTGGCTGAAGGCTACACCGGCCATACAAAAGATCTAATAGTCTCCATGGCTATAAGATAAAGCAGAATCTAGATTATGATGACTAATGACTCAGGACTGTGCCATGAAACTTGCTTTACAATGGATTGGGTGTTGGAATTTAATCTACTTCTTCAATGGTGGGTCCAGAAGAGCCACCTGCTCCACTGCCACCAGCTCCGGGAAAACCACCAGGCATCCCACCAGGCATTCCAGCTCCACCAGCTCCTTGGTATAACTTAGTGATGATCGGGTTGCAGAGGTTCTGGAGCTCCTTCTGTTGATGTTCATATTCTTCTTTTTCTGCCATCTAAAAACATATGGATACAAATGGAAAAACCCATCAATTGGTAATAGATGTCTATTGGTCTCCTTAAGGTGGATGTTACCCACGAGCTCTAGGCCAGGAGGAAGGAGAGGTGGGTCATGAGTGTATGTCACCCTTTCCATTGACTTCTATGGCAGTCACACAATTATGTCTTTCAGAGAGGAGACCTGAACCTATCCTATGGACAGGGGTGGATTTGGCCTTTCTAGGTCTTCAAGAAAAGTTATGTCTTCCACTTCCAATCTAAATGGTGAAGCAAGAAGTCTATTGCATCTCAGTGACATCGTTGTCAAGCCCCCCTCGTGTTCTGGGCCCCAACTAATTGGTGGGTTGCTTTATGGGTTAACCATACCTATCTATGGACATGCCAGAAAAATCAATTCTATGATATTCCCTTCAATACATCTAGATTTTCATATATGAATAGTGAAGACCTCCATGAAGAATGGTTCACAGACAAAGACTTGATTGCACTTAATTAATGCCCTTAATTTTCTTAAAATGTTACTGATTGAATATTTTACGCCCTAGAACATGTTAAGATTACTTGGCCTTCTATGATTTCGGTGTCATATGGATATTAGGCAGACCGGGCAGATGCCCAATAAGATCTTGGCAGATATAGGCAATAAAATATTAATTGACTCATAAATGATATTAATAGTTTCATAGGGGATTTTTTTAGCTTCACTTTGGCAATGCCCTATAAAAAATGCTCCAGTCACTTAGAATCCGATTACAAAGAGGAATGCTTACCTGGTTCCTATCCAACCAGGCGATGACCTCATTGCACTTGTCGAGGATCTTCTGTTTGTCCTCTGGGCTTAGCTTGTCTTTCAGCTTCTCATCTTCAGCCGTGCTCTTCATGTTAAAGGCCAGAGACTCCAGGGAATTTTTGGCAGTAATCTTTTCTCTTTGAGCTTCATCTTCGGCTTTATATCTGTCAGCCTCTTGTACCATGCGCTCTATCTCCTCCTTGCTCAGACGGCCTATGATACAAATTGTCATTGGTGTCAAATACCTGAACAGGCAGTACAAGGATCTCTCCAAAGATCTTTTTATACCTAGGCCTGTGACCAGGACAAGGAGGCATCCTCTACGCCAGGAGGAGAGGTGGTTCTACCATCACCATATACTGTGAGCATCCTCTACACCTAGAGGAGATGCGGGTGGCTCTACCATCACCATAGACAGGGGACATCCTCTACACCTAGAGGCAATATGGCCGGCTCTACCATCACCACAGACAGGGGACATCCTCTACACCTAGAGGCAATGCGGCCGGCTCTACCATCACCATAGACAGGGGGCATCCTCTACACCTAGAGGAGAGGAGGTTCTACCATCACTATGGGCAAGGGGCATCCTCTACACCTAGAGGAGAGGAGGTTCTACCATTGCCATAGAAAGGGGGCATCCTCTACACCTAGAGGAGGTTCTACCATCACCATAGACAAGGGGCATCCTCTACACCTAAAAGGAGGTTCTACCATCACCATAGACGGGGCATCCTCTACACCTAGAGGGGGAAGGTTCTACCATCACCATGCAGGGGCATCCTCTACCCTAGAGGAGAGGAGTTTCTACCATCCATGAAGGGGCATCCTCTACACCTAGAGGAGAGGATGTTCTACCACACCATAGACAGGGGGCATCTCTACACCTAGAGGAGAGGAGGATGTTCTACATCACCATAGACAGGGGGCATCCTCTACACCTAGAGGAGAGGAGGTTCTGCCATCACCATAGACAGGGGGCATCCTCTACATCTAGAGGAGAGGAGGTTCTACCATCACCATAGACAGGGGACATCCTCTACACCTAGAGGAGAGGAGCTTTTATCATCACCATAAACAGGGGGCATCCTCTACACCTAGAGGAGAGGAGGTTCTACCATCACCATAGACAGGTGGCATCCTCTACACCTAGAGGAGAGGCGATTCTACCATCACCATAGACAGGGGGCATCCTCTACACCTAGAAGAGAGGAGGTTCTACCATCACCATAGACAGGGGGCATCCCCTACACCTAGAGGAGAGGAGGTTCTACCATCAGCATAGACAGGGGGCATCCTCTACGCCTAGAGGAGAGGCGGCTCTACCATCACCATAGACAAAGGTTCTTTACTGTAAGAGCAGTGAGACTATAGAACTCTCTGCCGCAGGAGGTGGTTATGGAGGACTCTATGTACATGTTCTGGAGAGGCCTGGATGCCTTTCTGGAGAGCTAAATATATCACGGGTTATGGGAAAAAACATTTGTTTAATTCTTAAAGGTTGGACTTGCATCTTTCTCCAGCCTTATATACTATGATACTATGAAATACAAGGACATATAAGAGCTCAGTTTGATTATAGGCGCAGGAAAAGATACATCACTATGTCTGGTGTTGCAATACCAAAAAATAGTTCCAAATATCCCCCATATTAAGTTATTTTAAGTTGTTCCTCTGGGATTTTCTAACACAGCCAACCCAAGGATCTTTTGGTGGGCCAGTATAGCACTAAATATGCACAACAATATTCTCAAAGGCATAGTTATCGAAAAGTCTGGTAACCGTCCAAAAAGTTATGGGTAAATATTGCAATTATCATAATAACCTCTAGGTGCCAGATATGACCCTTCTCACTTTACAGCCTGCTGTAAAACAGAAACTTACACTTTCTTTTTCAAACTTTAACCCAAGACAAATTACTGTTTATCAACCAAGTAAACCTTATAGGTAAATGTGAATCCAGAAACAAACATTATTACTAATTTTATGTCTCAAACACCTATATCATGTCAAACACCCAACCCAATTCACATGGTGCTTTAGCACTAAGGCGTGGTAACAAAGGAAGACCTCAAGACAAGGGATCCAAGAGAAGCTGGCCAAAGTAGTGCTCATCACCACTCACCCTTGTCGTTGGTTATGGTGATCTTATTTTCCTTGCCGGTACTCTTGTCTACAGCAGACACATTCATAATACCATTGGCATCGATATCAAAGGTCACCTCAATTTGGGGAACGCCACGAGGAGCAGGTGGAATTCCAGTTAACTCAAATTTCCCAAGTAGGTTGTTGTCCTTGGTCATCGCTCTTTCCCCCTCAAACACCTGTCGACAAGATACATTATATTAATAGATTTTGTTAAATTAACTTAGTCAATAAGAAGTTGTGTTGGCCGTAGGGGTAACTTTGCAGCAAGAGCGAGTATGAACATTGGATGTTAACAACTTCACAAATGTTCCACCGCTTGAGTCTTATATCTATACAGTGCTGCAGGCGGCTGCAGTAGATAAGTCAGGATTCATTACCTGGATGAGGACACCAGGCTGGTTGTCAGAGTAGGTGGTAAAGGTCTGGGTCTGCTTGGTGGGTATGGTGGTGTTACGTTTGATGAGCACGGTCATGACACCTCCAGCAGTCTCAATGCCAAGGGACAAGGGTGTTACATCCAACAACAGTAGATCTTGAACGTTCTCAGACTTGTCACCGGATAAGATTGCAGCCTGGACAGCTGGGAACAAACAACAGATTCAAGAGTCACTATTATCCTAATTATGTGTAAAGAAAATATGGTGCCTGAAAAAGTTGACACTGAGTAATACTTTTCAGGAGGGGTTGTTGTAATGGAATTGAACACTTATTTTTAGGTTTCTTATTGAGGTTCTCAATAACCTTCTTGTCGAAGAACAAGTAAGGATTGACTATTATTATTGGACGAATCCAGTGCACATGACTATCAACCATGATTCCTCCGAGGCTTGACGCTCTTATAAGGATGCTATATCATCCTCTCACGTGAGCTACCCTCGTGTTCTTTTTCTACTCTTTGCTCTGGGCCACCTTCCCCTTACAATTTGGCTGTTGCCATAACAAACCCTTTGCACATAATTGTTCCTGTGATTTTGCCTTTATTAAACCATAACCAAAACAAGTCAACATAAAACCTTGAACAACCTTGAAAACTCATGTTGGGTACTAATTCTGAGCTAAACTATGTCTATGTCTTCACTGATTACATTCAGGATTGGACTGTTCTGCTTGGCCTTCAAGGTTCCAGTTAGCCTTCAATGTGTCTTCCAGGTCCTGTAGAAGACATCAACGAATTGACAGGATTTCTTCTTATAGGAAGATCACATTGGTGAACGTGTCCATTATGGATAGAGGGTAGGCCATCGGCATTATTACCTTGTGGTGGGTCCACAATGGGGGTCATTAACTAAGGGCCCGATTCGCGTTTTCCCGACGTGTAACCCGAATATTTCCGATTTGCGCTGATTTTCCCTGAATTGCCCCGGGATTTTGGCGCACGTGATCGGATTGTGGCGCATCGGCACTGGCATGCACACGACGGAAATCGGGGGGCGTGGTCGAACGAAAACCCGACGGATTCGGAAAAACCGCTACATTTAAAAAAAAAAAAATTGGCCGCATTCGCCATACTTACATGCACCAGGAAGAGATCAGTGAACTCCGACGCAACTCGGCGGACCTCGGCGAAGCAGCGACACCTGGTGGACATCGGGCGCAGGACCTTCATGAATCGCCGGAAGACCTGAACGCTCGTCAGAGAAGCCGCTGCTGGAACGGGAATGGACCGGGTAAGTAAATGTGCCCCAATATGTCAATCCAGTGCTTGTTCGTAACCTTATAATTGGTCACAAATGAACCGGTACCAATCCATTGATCTCTTGCTTACTATGTTATCACTCTGGCTTTATATCTCACAGCAAAGCGGACAAAATCCCAGTCCAAATTAAACAGTATTTGCACCTACAAGGCCCCTTCATCATTTTCTTGCTCCGTCCAGATGAATAAGATGTTACTGGTAAGTGATTGCCTACAAAACTACCTCCAAATTTGGTTCTCTTTTTGTGGTCCTTATTATTGGGATTACTGGAGAATTCCCCGTTGGAAAAGAACAACCCTGATACATTGGGAAAAAAAATTCTGAATGCTTATTGGTGCGAATGCTAAGACAAGTAACAAAGGCACCCAACTAAAGTACTTATCTTCTAATCAGAACAGTAATGGGAACCCTTCGGTCAGAAGAACAGGAGAGTGAAAGACCTCAGGACTCCACTTTAAATGTAAAGTCAGTGGCATTCATGACCAGTGTTTAAGTTATTTTTTTAGGTATGGACAAAATAATACTCTCACTGCCCCGTAGAGGTTGAAGGATTGATGGTCACGTAAATACACAAGGGGGGCTAGTCCTGGGAGTTCCAAAGTGTCAACAATATAACACTTAAGGTGGGCTACAGTTGAGTTGAATAGACTGTATAAGTCATGCCATCTAGAGTGTACATCTCACCTGCTCCATAGGCCACAGCCTCATCCGGGTTAATGCTCTTGTTTAGTTCTCTTCCATTGAAGAAGTCCTGCAGAAGTTTTTGGATTTTCGGAATGCGTGTAGATCCTCCAACAAGAACAATATCATGAATCTGGGCCTTGTCCAGCTTGGCATCCCTCAGAGCTTTCTCAACCGGCTCCAGAGTACCACGGAAGAGGTCAGCATTCAGTTCTTCAAATCGAGCACGAGTTAGAGAAGTGTAAAAGTCAATTCCCTCAAACAGAGAGTCAATCTCAATACTGGCCTGGGTGCTGGAGGACAGGGTGCGCTTGGCACGTTCACAGGCAGTACGCAGGCGACGTATGGCGCGCTTATTCTCTATGATGTCTTTCTTGTGTTTACGCTTGAATTCTCCTACAAAGTGGTTCACCATACGGTTGTCAAAGTCCTCACCACCCAAGTGGGTGTCACCAGCTGTAGACTTAACTTCAAAAATGCCATCTTCAATGGTAAGTATAGATACATCAAAGGTTCCACCACCCAGGTCAAAGATGAGGACGTTTCTCTCACCACCGACCTAAAAAAAAAGTAGAAATCACTTAATTCTATCTAAACGTAGAAAAGAAAGGGGGTATTTAGATTTAGTATAGTATTTAGCCTCCTGTGAAAAAAGGGGCAATTGAGGCAGGTAAGATGTTGACATTTTTAATGATATTTTTCAGTAGTTCAAAATTTTGGAAACAATTTGTTAAAATTCTTTAGTTATCTGTTACCTTTTTGTCTAAGCCGTAAGCAATGGCAGCCGCGGTCGGTTCATTGATGATTCGTAAGACGTTGAGTCCAGAGATGGTTCCGGCATCTTTGGTGGCCTGTCTCTGGGAATCATTGAAGTAGGCCGGTACGGTAACTACTGCGTTATTAATTGTCTATGAATTACAGAAGATGTTAATAGATGTATGCGATACAATGCAAAGACACAACTCAAAATCTCAAATTGGCAGAGTCGGAATGGAAAAAGTTGGACCCCACAAAACCTTGCTAATAATAATGGGGCTCATTACAAAAGTGCAGGTCAACCCTCGATATCTCCCTCAAGTCTTTCTCCTTTTCACTCCTTCGTTGTTAGTAAAGAGATCACTCACGTTATAGCTACCTACAAGATATGATGATGGGCTCCAAAATAGAGACAATTTTTGCCTCTAGAAGCATTGTTACACCCATGCTCAATACTGAGAACCTTACTCATGCTCCTCGATCATTAACTAGGCATCATACATTTTTTGTACAATTATTTGAAAACCATGATGGTCAACGTCATTAAATCTCAGATTCTCAACCTTCAGCACCACCTACTCTATCTTTGATGACCAACTCTACAGATATTGACAGTATAGGCCCATCCATTGGTCACCCAAGGTCAGAAGGCCTCACCTTTCCAAGGTAGGCTTCAGAGATCTCCTTCATCTTGGTCAGGACCATGGAGGATATCTCCTCAGCATAAAAAGACTTGGTCTCTCCTTTGTATTCCACCTGTACTTTGGGTCTCCCACCATCATTGATCACGGTAAACGGCCAGTGCTTCATGTCGGAGTGTACAATGGGATCATCGAAGCGTCGTCCGATCAGGCGCTTGGCATCTGTAAACATAATTATGATTCACGTGGCGACCAATGAGCCGATATATAAGATTGATACAAGATGCGCTACTCACCAAACACCGTATTTGTTGGGTTCATGGCCACTTGATTTTTCGCAGCATCCCCGATGAGTCTCTCGCTGTCGGTGAAGGCCACGTAACTGGGAGTAGTGCGGTTACCTTGGTCGTTGGCAATGATCTCCACTTTGCCATGCTGGAAGACACCTACACATGAGTAGGTAGTTCCCAGGTCAATACCAACTGCTGGACCCTTAGACATTTTGACTCTGAAATAAAAACAGTAAAGTGAAGATTTATACATTGGATACATTGGATTTCAAGAGCCCGGACCACAACTGAACAACACGTATGGTCCATCCTTCCATCAATCACGTTGACTAACCATACAGTGTTTGACCCAATTTTATCTCCGCTACATCTACTACTAAGCTATAGACTGTATTATATGTAAGGTGTATCTGGCTTTATAGCAGCTGTCTGACACCGGCACAATGGGAATGGGAAGAAGTTATGGGATCTTATAGATTGTTTAGAGGTTTTGATCAGTTTATTTTTCATTAGATTAACTAGGGCAACACATCCTGGCACATGGCAGGAAAAATGCCAACCATGCCGGTCACACCTACTACCCAAACATCCACACACGAGACCAAACCCCCAATAAAAACACTAAGAGTATGAAGAGTATGATACCGACACATCCAGTCACCGCTCACATAGATCAAGGACAACTTTATCTGATTAGAGCACATTCATCTATTGGGAAATAACATCTAATAAATGTTTTGTGCTCAGATACATCTCCTTTAATTACAGGTGCACAAGAGCCCCACCACATGTCTCACAACATCCCCAACTCGAGATACATATCAAGATCATAAATCAAGATATGACTCAGTACAGGATAAGTATGTCATGTATGTACACAGTGATTGCAACCAGCAGCAGAATAGTGAGTGCAGCTCTGGAGTATAATACAGATGTAACTCAGGATCAGTAAGGATAAGTAATGTCATGTATGTACACATGACTGCACCAGCAGCAGAATAGTGAGTGCAGCTCTGGAGTATAATACAGGATGTAACTCAGGATCAGTTACAGGATAAGTAATGTCATGTATGTACACAGTGACTGCACCAGCAGCAGAATAGTGAGTGCAGCTCTGGGGTATAATACAGGATGTAACTCAGGATCAGTACAGGATAAGTAATGTCATGTAGTACACAGTGACTGCACCAGCAGCAGAATAGTGAGGTGCACGCCTGGAGTATAATACAGATTAACTCAGGATCAGTACAGGTATAAGTTATGTCATGTTGTAAAGTGAGCTGCACCAGCAGCAGAATAGTGAGTGCAGCTCTGGGTATAATACAGGATGTAACTCAGGATCAGTACAGGATAAGTAATGTCATGTATGTACACAGTGACTGCACCAGCAGCAGAATAGTGAGTGCAGGTCTGGAGTATAATACAGCGATGTAACTCAGGATTAGTACAGGATAAGTAAGTGTCATGTATGTACACAGTGACTGCACCAAGCACAGAATAGTGAGTGCAGCTCTGGGTAATACAGGATGTAATCAGGATCAACAGGATAAGTAATGTCATGATAATACACAGTGACTGCACCAGCAGCAGAATAGTGAGTGCAGCTCTGGGTATAACAGGATGTAACTCAGGATCAGTACAGGATAAGTATTCATGTATGTACACACGTGACTGCACCAGCAGCAGAAATAGTGAGTGCAGTCTGGAGTATAATACAGGATGTACTCAGGATCAGTACAGGATAAGTAATGTCATGTATGTAACAGTGACTGCACCAGCAGCAGAATAGTGAGTGCAGCTCTGGGGTATTATTAGAACATAATGTGCTCAGTAGATAATGCTGCCTGTAGTTGTCCATTCTTCCTGCAGGGGTCAGTATATCCCGGTGTGTTGGGCAGCCTGGGGCTTGTGCACTGATCAAACATTAGCGATTAGTGTATATTTGGCCCAAATAGGCTGGAGCAGAATGTGGGGGGCCCGCAGGAGAATACAGGGGTACAGCATGACTATAATGTCACAAAACAAACTTTGCCAATTACTGATGTCACATAATACAACACCAGCAAAACAGTCTCCAGAGAGACCCACTAACTGATCAGTGACCAAGAGAGGCTAAAAGAAATGTATTGGTGCTTATCAACATGAACAGAGGAAGCAAAGTCCAATAACCAGCGAAAAGATAAACCGGAGCGACACCTACAGGAAAGAGTGCAGCACTGCACATGCTAGAAGTCAGTAAGGGGCAGTATTATAGTCAGTTATTCCCCATGTAAACATAGGGGCAAGTATATAGTAGTTATATTCCGTACATAGGGGGCAGTTATTATAGTAGTTATATTCTGTACATAGGAGGCAGTATTATAGTAGTTATATTCTTGTACATAGGGGGGAGTATTATAGTATTATTTCCTGTACATGGGGCAGTATTATAGTAGTTATATTCTTGTACGGGGGCAGTATTTCGTAGTTATATTCTTGTACATAGGGGGCAGTATTATAGTAGTTATATTCTGTACATAGGGGCAGTATTATAGTAGTTATATTCTGTACATAGGGCAGTTATAGTAGTTAATTCCTGTACATAGGGGGCAGTATTATAGTAGTTATTCTTGTACATAGGGGGCAGTATTATAGTAGTTTATTCGTGTACATAGGGGGCAGTATTATAGTAGTTATATTCCTTGTACATAGGGGCAGTATTATAGTAGTTATATTCTGTACATAGGGGGCAGTATTATAGTAGTTATATTCCTAGTACATAGGGGGCAGTATTATAATAGTTTATATTCTTGTACATAGGGGGCAGTATTGTAGTAGTTTATATTCTTGTACATAGGGGCAGTTTATAGTAGTTATATTCTTGTACATAGGAGGCGTATTATAGTAGTTATATTCCTGTACATAGGGGGCAGTATTTGTATTTATATTCCTGTACATAGGGGGCAGTATTATAGTAGTTATATTTCCTGTACATAGGGGGCAGTATTATAGTAGTTATATTCTTGTACATAGGGGCAGTGGGCAGTATAAGTATTATATTCCTGTACATAGGGCAGTATTATAGTATTATATTCTTGTCACATAGGGGCATATTATAGTAGTTTATATTCTTGTACATAGGGGCAGTATTATAGTAGTTATATTCTTGTACATAGGGGCAGTATTAAGTAGTTATAATTCTGTACATAGGGGCAGTATTATAGTATTATATCCTGTACATAGGGGCAGTATTATAGTAGTTATATTCTTGTACATAGGGGGCAGTATTATAGTATTATATTCTTGTACATAGGGGGCAGTATTATAGGAGTTATTCTTGTACTAGGGGGCAGTATTATAGTAGTTATATTCCTGTACATAGGGGGCAGTATTATAGTAGTTATATATCCGGTACATAGGGGCAGTATTATAGAGTTATATTCTTGTACATAGGGGCAGTATTATAGTAGTTATATCTTGTACATAGGGGCCAGTTATGTAAGTTATATTCTGTACATGGGGCAGTATTATAGTAGTATATTCCTGTACATAGGGGAGCATTATAGGTGTTATATTCTTGTACATAGGGGCAGTATTATAGTAGTTATATTCTTGTACATATGGGGCAGTATATAGTAGTTAATTCTTGTACATATGGGCAGTATTATAGTAGTTTAGTCTTGTACATAGGGCAGTATTAGTAGTAGTTATATTCTTGTCACTAGGGGCGTATCTAGTTAGTTCTTGACATAGGGGCAGTATTATAGTAGTTATATTCCTGTACATATGGGGGCAGTATTATAGTGTTATATTCTTGTACATAGGGGCTATTAAGTAGTGTATTCTTGTGACATAGGGGCAGTATTATAGTAGTTATATTCTTTGTACATAGGGGGCAGTTATAGTAGTTATATTCTTGTACATAGGGGCAGTATTATAGTAGTTATATTCTTGTACATAGGGGGCAGTATTATAAGTTATTCTGTAATAGGAGCATATTATAGTAGTTTCTTGTACATAGGGGGAAGTATTATAGTAGTTATATTCTTGTACATAGGGGGCAGTATTATAGGAGTTAATTCTTGTACATAGGGGACTATTATAGTAGTTATCTTCCTTGTACATGGGGGGCAGTATTATAGTAGTTATATTCTTGTACAGAGGGGCAGTACATAGTATTTATTCTTGTACATGGGGGGTATTATACTAGTTATATTCTGGTACATAGGGGCATATTATAGTAGTTATATCCCTGTACATAGGGCAGTATTATAGTAGTTATATCCCTGTACATAGGGGGCAGTATTATAGTAGTTATATTCCTGTACATAGGGGGCGTATTATAGTAGTTATATTCCTGTACATAGGGGGCAGTATTATAGTAGTTATATTCCTGTACATAGGGGGCAGTATTATAGTAGTTATATTCCTGTACATAGGGGGCAGTATTATAGTAGTTATATTCTTGACATAGGGGCAGTATTATAGTATTATATTCTTGTACATAGGGGGCAGTATTATACTAGTTAATACTGTACATAGGGGGCAGTATTATAGTAGTTATATCCCTGTACATAGTGGGCAGTATTATAGCAGTTATATCCCTGTACATAGGGGGCAGTATTATAGTAGTTATATCCCTGTACATCAGGGGTCTCAAACTCGCGGCCCGCGGGCCAACTGCGGCCCGCGGGACAACATTTTGCGGCCCCCTGCATGGAGAGGCTCACGGGCTGAGCCCTCTCATAGCCGGTAAGTCTTGCTATATTGCAGCAAAGGCTTACTGGTAACACCCGCGATCGTTGCTAGCACCGATCGCGGGTGCTTTCACAGCGATGGCTGCCGGGCAAAGCTGCCGGCAGCCTCAAAAAGATAGCGGCGCATGGGCGCCGCCATCTTACCCGGGTCGCCGCTCCCGTGACGTCATTGGGGGCGGCGATCCGTCTCCATGGACCGCGGGTCTTCGGAAGACCCGAGGCTATTTAGTTTTAACCCCTCATTACAGTGACTGATAGCACATTGTAATGATGAGGAGGAAAATCCCCTTATACTGCCATACTGTAGTATGGCAGTATATGGTAGGATCGATCAGACAACCTAGGGTTAAAGAACCCTAGGGAGTCTGAAAAATAGTATAAATAAATAAAAAAAAATTTTTTAAAAAAAAATTAGAATAAAAAAAAATTAAATTAAATTTCAAATCACCCCCCTTTCCCTAGAACTGACATAAATATAAATAAACCGTAAAAATCATAAACACATTAGGTATCGACGCGTCCGAAAATGCCCGATCTATCAAAAATATAACACGTTTTTTACAATCGTTTATACCCCGTACGGAAAATAGACGCCAAGGTCGAAAATGGCACTTTTTTGCCATTTTTTGAAAAATATAAAAAATCTATAAAAATGATCAAAAGGTCGTACAGTCCTAAAAATGATATCATTGAACATATTAACTCAACTTTCGCACTGAGCCCCTGACTGGCTCAGTGCGGTAGGAGCCTTGGGACCCCTCGGTGCACAGGACGCGTTCATAGAGAAAACACGCTCCCCGCCGGGGCTTTCCTTGCGCTGGGAGACGCCATGACATTTGAATCTGAATAATGATATTTGTAAGCGCATTTTGTGTGGAAAACTTCATGCGGCCCAGCCTTACCCAGAATCTACCTCCAGCGGCCCCCAGGTAAATTGAGTTTGAGACCCCTGCTGTACATAGAGGGCAGTATTATAGTAGTTATATTCCTGTACATAGTGGGCAGTATTATAGTAGTTATATTCCTGTATATAGGGGGCAGTATATAGTGATATATCCAGCTGTACATAGGGGGCAGTATTATAGTAGTTATATTCCTGTATATCGGGGGCAGTATTTAGTAGATATATCCCTGTACATAGGGGGCAGTATTATAGTAGTTATATTCCTGTACTATGGCCTGATAGGGGGGCAGTATTATAGTAGTTTATGAATTCTTGTCTTGTACTAGGGGGTCAGTATGTATAGTAGTTATATTCTGTACTAGGGGGCAGTATATTATAGTAGTTATATCCTGTACATAGGGGGGCAGTATTATAGTAGCTTATATTCCCTGTACATAGGGGGCAGTATTATAGTAGTTATATTCCTGTACATGGGGGCAGTATTATAGTAGTTATATTCCTGTACATAGGGGGCAGTATTATAGTAGTTATACTTCTCTAGTACATAGGGGCAGTATTATAGTAGTCTATTCTTCTTATACATAGGGGTAGGGGGCAGTATTATAGTAGTTATATTCCTGTACATAGGGGGCAGGTATTATAGTAGTTACTAATTTCCTGTACATAGGGGGCAGTATTATAGTAGTTATCTTCTGGTACCTATGGGGCAGTATTATAGTAGTTATATTCCTGTACATGGGGCAGTATATAGTAGTTATTTCGTACATAGGAGGAGATTATAGTAGTTAATTCTTGTACATAGGGGGCAGTATTAGAGTAGTTATATTCCTGTACATAGGGGGCAGTATTATAGTTTATATTCCTGTACATAGGGCAGTATTATAGTAGTTATATCTTGTACATAGGAGCAGTATTATATGTAGTTATATCCTGTACATAGGGAGCAGTATTATCGTAGTATATGTCCTGTACATAGGGGGCAGTATATAGTAGTTTATATTCCTGTACATAGAGGGCAGTATTATAGTAGTTATATTCCTGTACATAGGGGACAGTATTATAGTAGTTATATTCTTGTAAATGAGGGCAGTATTACAGTAGCTATATTCCTGTACGAGGGGGCAGTATTAATAGTAGTTATATTCCGTACATAGGGGGCATATTATAGTGTTATTTCCTGTACATAGTGGGCAGTATTATAGTATTTAGATTCTGTACATAGGGGCAGTATTTAGTAGTTATATTCCTGGTACATAGGGGGCAGTTATTATAGTAGTATATTCTGTACATAGGGGCAGTATTATAGTAGTTATATTCCTGTACATAGAGAGCAGATTATAGTAGTTATATTCTTGTACATAGGGGGCAGTATTATAGTAGTTTTCCTGTACATAGGGGCAGTATTATATTATTATACTTCCTGTACATGGGGGCAGTATTCTAGTAGTTATATTCCTGTACATAGGGGGCAGTATATAGTAGTTATATTCCTGTACATAGGAGCAGTATTATAGTAGTTATATTCTGTACATAGGGCAGTATATAGTAGTTATATCTTGTACATAGGGGCAGGATTATAGTATTATATCTTGTACATAGGGGGCGTATTATAGTAGTATATTCCCTGTCATAGGGGGCAGTTATTATAGTAGTTATATTCTTGTAACTAGGGGGCAGTATATAGTAGTGTATAATCACTGACATAGGGGCAGTATTACCAACAAGAACAATATCATGAATCTGGGCCTTGTCCAGCTTGGCATCTCTCAGAGCTTTCTCAACCGGCTCCAGGGTACCACGGAAGAGGTCAGCATTCAGTTCTTCAAATCGCGCACGAGTTAGAGAAGTGTAAAAGTCAATACCCTCAAACAGAGAGTCAATCTCAATACTGGCCTGGGTGCTGGAGGACAGGGTGCGCTTGGCCCGTTCACAGGCAGTACGCAGGCGACGTATGGCGCGCTTATTCTCTATGATGTCTTTCTTGTGTTTACGCTTGAATTCTCCTACAAAGTGGTTCACCATACGGTTGTCAAAGTCCTCACCACCCAAGTGGGTGTCACCAGCTGTAGACTTAACTTCAAAAATACCATCTTCAATGGTAAGTATAGATACATCAAAGGTTCCACCACCCAGGTCAAAGATGAGGACATTTCTCTCACCACCGACCTAAAAAAAAAGTAGAAATCACTTAATTCTTTCTAAATATGAACATAGAAAGGAAAGGGGGTATTTAGATTTAGTATAGTATTTAGCCTCCTGTGAACAAAAGGGGCAATTGGGTCACGTAAGATGTTGACATTTTTAATGATGTTTTTTAGTAGTTCAAAATTTTGGAAACAATTTGTTAAAATTCTTTAGTTAACTGTTACCTTTTTGTCTAAGCCGTAAGCAATGGCAGCCGCGGTCGGTTCATTGATGATTCGTAGGACGTTGAGTCCAGAGATGGTTCCGGCATCTTTGGTGGCCTGTCTCTGGGAATCATTGAAGTAGGCCGGTACGGTAACTACTGCGTTATTAATTGTCTATGAATTACAGAAGATTTTAATAGATGTATGCGATACAATGCAAAGACACAACTCAAAATCTCAAATTGGCAGAGTTGAAATAGAAAAAGTTGGACCCCACAAAACCCTGCTAACATAATGGGGCTCATTACTAAGGGTCGCAGATCGCACTTTCGTCTGACTTTGACAGGTTTTTAACAGGGGTCTGTGCTGGGATTTTGGCACACAAGGTCGTTTTCTGGTGCATCGGGTTCCATGTGACACAAATTAGGGGGCGGGCCGTCAGACAATCAGACTGATTCGGATTGAGCGCGGGATTTAACTTTCAAATTGTGTTGCATCATATCCACTTATATGCACCGGGAAGAAGAAGCGACACATGCAGGATATCGGGTGCACGATCTTAGTGATAATAAATGTTTTGTGCTCAGATACATCTCCTTTAATTACAGGTGCAGAGCCCCACCACATGTCTCAAAACATCCCCAATTCGAGATACATATCAAGATCATAAATCAAGATATGACTCGGTACAGGATAAGTAATGTCATGTATGTACACAGTGACTGTACCAGCAGCAGAATAGTGAGTGCAGCTCTGGAGTATAATACAGGATGTAACTCAGGATCAGTACAGGATAAGTAATGTCATGTATGTACACAGTGACTGCACCAGCAGCAGAATAGTGAGTGCAGCTCTGGAGTATAATACAGGATGTAACTCAGGTTAGGAGTGAGTCCAGAGATGGTCCGGCATCTTTGGTGGCCTGATCTCTGGGAATCATTGAGGTAGGCCGGTACTGGTAAACTATGACGTATTAATATTGTCTAGAATTACGAAGATTTTAAGAGAGGATGCGGTACAATGCAAAGACACAACTCAAAATCTCAAAATTGGCAGGAGTTGAAATAGAAAAAGTTGGCCCCCCCCCCCTACCCCTCCAAAGAACCCCCCCATAATCCCTCCACCAAAAAAACCCTGCTAACATAGTGGGGCTCATTACTAAGGGTCGCAGACGCACTTTCGTCTGGACTTGACAGGCGTTTTTATAACAGGGGTCTGTGCGGGATTTGGAATAACAAGGTCGTTTCTGGTGATCGGGTTCCATGGTGACACAACCTTTAGGGGGCGGGCGTCCCGAACAACAGGACTGATTTGGATTGAGCGCAGGGATTTAAACTTTCAAATTGTGTTCATCATATCCACTTATGCACCGGGGGGAAGAAGAAGCGACACATGCAGGATATCGGTAGTGCACGATCTTAGTGATAATAATTTGAAAACCTGATGGTCAATTCATTAAACAGCATTTGGCATCTAGATTCTAACCTTCAGCCACACCTACTCTATCTTTGAGGAACCAGAGTATAGCTGATATTGCCAGTATAAGGCCCATCCATGGTCAGGAAGGCTCACCTTTCCAAGGTAGGACTTCAGAGATCTCTTCATCTGGTCAGGACCATAGAGGAGATCTCCATCGCATAAAAAGACTTGGTTCTCCTGTATTCCACCTTATTTGGGTCTCCCACCATCATTGATCACGTTAACGGCCGTTGCCTTATGCGGAGGTACATGGGATCATCGAAGCGGTCGTCCGATTCAGGCGCTTGCATCTGTAAAACATAAGCTATGATTCACGTGGCGACCAAATGGAGCGACTATATCAGATGTGAAACAAGATGCGTACTCACCAAACAACAGTATTTGTGTGGGGTTCATGGCCACTAGATTTTCGAGCATCTCCGATGAGTCTCTCGCGGCGGTGAAGGCCACGTAACTGGAGTAGTGCGGTTCCTTGGTCGTTGGGCAATGATCTCCCTTTACCATGCGGAGAAGACCACGCTCCACAATGAGTAGGTAGTTCCCAGGTCAATACCAACTGCTGGACCTAGACATTTTGAACTCGGAAATAAAACAAAGTAAGGAGATTTATACATTGGTACCTTGGATTCAAGAGCCCGGACCACAACTGAACAACACGTATGGTCCATCCTTCCACAATCACGGTGGAGTAACTCCTACAGTGTTTGACCCAATTTATCTCGCTAACATCTACTAATAGAATATAGAATGTTATGATGTAAGGTGTTATGTGGCTTTTGTAGCAGCGGTATACCACCGGCACAAAGGGAATGGGAAGAAGTTATGGGATCTTATAGAGTGTTAGCGGTTTTGGATCAGTTTATTTCATTCGAATTAAACTAGGGCAAAACATCCTGGCAATGGCAGAAAAATGCCAACTCATGCCGGTCACCACCTACTACCCAAAAAATAACGACACGAGGACAACCCCCCAATAAAAACAACTAAGGTATGAAGGTAGTGAATACCGACAAATCGCAAGTCACCGCCACATAGAATCAGGACAATTACTGATTAGCGGCACATTCATCTATTGGGAAATAAACATCTAATAAAAAAATGTTTTGTGGCTCCAGATACATTCCTTAATTACAGGTGCCGAAGCCCCACCACATGTCTCCAAAACATCACCCAAATTCGAGATGTACATATCAAGATCATAAAATCCAGATAGACTCGGTTACAGGATAAGTAATGTCATGTATGTAAACAGTGACTGTACCCGCAGCCGAATAGTTGAGTGCAGTCTGGAGTATAATACAGGATGAACTCAGGCATCACGTACAGGATAGTAATGTCATGTATGTGAACACCAGTGACTGCACACCGGCAGCAGAATAGTGAGGTGCAGCTCTGGGGTATAATAAGGATGTAAACTCAGGATCAGTACAGGGGAGTAAAGTAATGTCATGATGTAAACAGTGACTACACCAGCAGCAGAATAGTGAAGTGGCGCTATGGAGATAATACGGATTGTAACTCAGGATCAGTACAGTGATAGTAATGTCGGGTTGAGGTACACAGTGACGCTGCACCAGCAGCAGAATAGTGCGTGCAGCTCTGGATGCTATAAATACAGGAATGTCACTCAGGGGATCGAGTACAGGGATAAGTAATGTCATGTATGTACACAAGTGACTGCTCCCAGCAGCCGAATAGTGAGTGCAGCTCGGGAGTACTAATACAGGATGTAACTCAGGATCAGACAGGATAAGTAATGTCATGCTATGTACACAGTGGACTGCCACCAGCAGCAGAATAGGAGTCGCAGCTCCGGGGTATAACTACAGCAGATGTAACTCAGGCTCAGTACAGGAATAAGTAGTCATGGTATGTACACAGTGGACTGTCACACAGCAGCTAGAACTAGTGAGGGCGCAGCTCTAGAGTATAAAGTACAGGATGTAATCAGGGATCAGTACAGCGATACGTAATGTATGTAGTAACAAAGTGACTGCACCAGCAGCAGGAATAGTGAGTGCAGCACTGGGTATAATAACAGGATGTAAATAGGATCAGTACAGGATAAGTAATGTATGTATGTAAACAGTGACTGTACCAGCAGCTGACTAGTGAGTGCAGCTTAGGGTATAATACAGGATGAACTCAGGATCAGGACGGGATAAGGTAATTCAATGTATGTACACAGTCGATGCCACCAGCCAGCAGAATAGTGAGTGCAGTCGTCTGGAGTATAAGACAGTATGTTAAACTAAGGATCAGTTACAAGGATAAAGAAATCGTCTATTTTAATGTACACAGTGACAGCTAGAATAGTGAGTTGCCAGTACTATGGAGTATAATACAGGATGTAACTCCAGGCTCAGTACAGGTAAGTAATGTCATGTATGTACCACAGTGATGCACCAGCAGCAGAATAGTGAGTGCAGCTCTGGAGATAATACAGGATGTAATCAGGAATCAGTACAGGATAAGAATGTCATGTATGTACACAGTGAATGCACAGCAGCAGAGAATAGTGAGTGCAGCTCTGGGGTATAATTACAGGCTGTAACTAGGATCAGTACAGGATAAGTAATGTCATGTAGGTACACAGTGACTGCACCAGCAGCAGAATAGTGAGTGCAGCTCTGGAGTATAATACAGATGTAATCAGGATAAGTACAGGATAAGTATGTCCTGTCGTACACAGGACTGAACCAGCATGAGAATAGTGAGTGCAGCTCGGAGTATAATACAGGATGTAACTCAGGATAGTACAGGATAAGTAATGTCATGTATGTACACAGTGACTGCACCAGCAGCAGATAGTGAGTGCAGCTCTGGGGTATAATACAAGGATGTACTCAGGATCAGTAAGGATAAGTATGTAATGTATGAACAGTGACTGCACCAGCAGCAGAATAGTGAGTGCAGCTCTGGAGTATAAAACAGTATTATGTAACCAGGATCAGTACAAGGACCTAAGTAATGTGTCATGGATGTACACAGTGGACAGTAGAAATAGTGAGTGCAGAGCCTCCTGAGAGTACTATGTACACGGATGTAATCAGGATCCGTACAGGGATAAGTAATGTCATGGAATGTACTACAGATGACTGCACCAGCAGCAGAATAGTGAGGGGCAGCTCTGGGGTTAATACAGAGATGTATCAGGATTCAGTACAGGGAGTAAAGTAAATGTCATGTATGGCACCAACGTGAAACTGCACCAGCAGGCATGAATAGTGTAGTTGCAGCTTGGGTATATCTACAGATGTAACTCAGGGATTGTCAGTACATTTGAGTGAGTTAATTCAACTGGTATGTACACAGTGACTGACACCAGCAGAGGAATAGTGAGTGCAGCTCTGGAGTAAATACAGTACTGTAAATAGGATCAGTACAGGATAAGTAATGTTCTTGTATGTACACAGGACCGTAGAATAGTGATTGCAGCGTCTGGAGTATATAATGACAGGATGTAACTCAGCTCAGTACAGGGATAAGTAAGTTCATGTATAGACACAATGACTGAACCCAAGCAGGCAGACTAGGAATGTACAGTCTGGTGGTACTAATATCAGGATGTTAAATGTGAGTGGATTTCAGTACAGGTAAGTATATGTCATGAGTATGTACACAGTCGACAGTAGAATAGTGCGTGCGCTCTGGAGTATAATACAGGACTGTACTCATGGAGTACAGTACAGGATACAAGTAATGTCTGTATGTACACAATGACTGCACCAGACAAGCAGAATAGTGAGTGCAGCTCTGGAGGATAATACAGGATTGAAACTAGTGATTCAGACAGTGATGAAACGTAAAGTGTCATGTATGTACACCGTAGGAAGCTAGAATAAGTGAGTGCAGCTATGAATGTATACTACAGGATGACTCAGGATCAAGTGACAGGATAAGTAAGTCATGTATGTACACAGTGACTGCACCAGCAGCAGAATAGTGAGTGCAGAGCTCGGAGTATATACAGGATGTGAACTCAGGTCAGTTACAGGGATTAAGTAATGTCGTAGGTACACAGTGACTGCAACCAGCAGAAGAATAGTGTAGTGCACGTCTGGAGTATAATAACAGGATGTCACTAACGTAGATCAGTACAGGATAAAGTAATGTCTATGTATGTACACAGTGACTGCACACACAGCACAGCGAATAGTGAGTGCAGCTCTGGGGTATAATACAGGAAGTAACTCAGGATCAGTACAGAGAAGTAATGTCATGTAGTACACAGTGACTGCACCAACAGCAGAATAGTGAGTGCGCTCTGGGGTTATAATACAAGGATGTAACTCAGGATCAGTACAGGATAAGTAATGTCGGTATGTACACAGTGACTGCACCAGCAGCAGAGAGTGAGTGCTGCTCTGGGGTATAATACAGATGTAATCAGGATCAGTACAGGATAAGTAATGTCAGGTAGTACACAGTGACTGCACCAGCAGCAGAATAGTGAGTGCGGCTCTGGGGATAATACCGGATGTAACTCAGGATCAGTACAGGATAAGTAATGTCATGTATGTACACAGGTGACGGCACGCAGCAGAATAGTGAGTGCAGCTCTGGGGGTATAATACAGGATGTAACTCAGGATCAGTACAGGATAAGTAATGTCATGTATGTACACAGTGGAATGCACCAACAGCAGAATAGTGAGTGCAGCTCTGGAGTATAATATGGATGTAACTCAGGATCAGTACAGGGAAGTAATGTCATGTAGTACACAGTGACTGCACCAGCAGCAGAATAGTGAGTGCTGTCTAGTGGGTATAATACGGATGTAAATCAGGATCAAGTACAGGATAAGTAATGTCAGTTTGTACACAGTGACTGCACCCAGCAGCAGAATAGTGAGTGCGCTTGGGATAATACAGGATGTACAGCTCATGCGTGATCAGTACAGGATATGTAACTGTCATGTATGTACACAGTGACTGCACCAGCAGCAGAGAATAGTGAGTGCTGCTCTGGGGGTATAAATACAGGAGTAACTCAGGACGTACAGGGATAAGTTAATGTCATGTAGTACACAGTGACTGCACCAGCAGCAGAATAGTGAGTGCAGCTCTGGGGATATAATAATACAGGATGTAACTCAGGATCAGTACAGGATATGTATGTCATGTATGTACACAGTGAGTGCCACCAGCAGCAGGAATAGTGAGTGCTTCTCTGGGGTATAATACGGATGTAACTCAGGATCAGTACAGGATAAGTCAATGTCATGTAGTACACATGACTGCACCAGCAAGCAGAATTAGTGAGTGCTGCTCTGGGGTATAATACAGTGTGTAACTTAGGATCGTACAGGTATAAGTAATGTCTGTGTATATACACAGTGACTGCACCAGCAGGCAGAATAGTGAGTGCAGCTCTGGGGCTATAATACAGGATGTAACTCAGGATCAGTACAGGATATGTTATGTCATGTATGTACACAGTGACTGCACCAGCAGCAAATAGTGAGTGCTGCTCTGGGGTATAATACACGGATGTAACTAAGGATCAGTACAGGATAAGTAATGTCATGTATGTACACAATGACGGCCAGCAGCAGAATTAGGAGTGATGCTCTGGGGTATAAACAGGATGTAACTCAGGATCAGTACAGGATAAAGAATGTCATGTATGTACCAGTGACTGCACCAGCAGCAGAATAGTTAGTGCAGCCTGGGGTATAATATTAGAACAATAATGTGCTTAGTAGATAATGCTGCCTGCAGTTGTCCATATCTTCGCAGGAGGTTCAGTATATCCTGGATGTGTTGGCGGACAGGAGTTTCCATGTTCTGGTTTCAGCAGATGACAGATCAGC
Source organism: Engystomops pustulosus (assembly GCA_019512145.1). Taxonomy (NCBI): domain Eukaryota; kingdom Metazoa; phylum Chordata; class Amphibia; order Anura; family Leptodactylidae; genus Engystomops; species Engystomops pustulosus. The sequence continues at coordinate 68,487 of WNYA01001433.1, forward strand.
GCCGGTTGTGATTATTGAGCGTTTCCCCTGACTCGGGCAGCCTTGGGGCTTTGTGCACAGGGATTAGTGTATAATTAGATGGCCATGACGAGGCTGGATCAGAATGTGGGGGGCCGCAGGGAGAATACCGGGGTGCAGCAATGTTATAGGGCCAGCATAGTATAAAGTTCTAAGATGGACCCTGGGGAGTGACTATAATGTCACCCAAAACTTTGCCAATTACTTGAAGTCAGATTAATACAAAAACAGCAAAAAGTCTCCAGAGAGATCCCCCACTATCTGATCAGTGAAATAGAGGCCAAAATCACAAGAGGCTCGTCCGAACGTTCTAGAATGAGAAATGCATCGGTATGCTGATCAACACGAAGAGGAAGCAAAGTCATTAACAGGCCACACAGACAACAAAGGATGAACCGTACAGTGGACGACCCTACAGGCGAGTGCAGCACTGCAAGGCTAAGAAGTCATAAGGGACACTATTATAGCAGGTATATTCGTACAAGGGCGGCAGTATTTAGTAGTTATCATTCCTGGTACATAGGGGGCAGTATTATAGTAGTTTTATTCTGTACAAGGGGGCAGTATTATAGTGTGTTATATCTGTACATAGGGGGCAGTATTATAGTAGTTATATTCCTGTAATAGGGGCAGTATTATAGTAGTTATAGTCTGTACATAGGGCAGTATTATAGTAGTTATATTTCCTGTACATAGGGGGCAGTATTATAGCGTTTATATCTTGTACATAGGGGGCAGATTATAGTAGTTATATTCCTGTACAATGGGGGCAGTATTATAGTAGTTATATCTTGTACATAGGGGAGTTTATAGTTATATCTGTACATAGGGGCAGTATTATAGTAGTTATATTCCTTGTACATAGGGGCAGTATTATAGTAGTTATATTCTGTACATAGGGGGTCAGTATTATAGTAGTATATTTTTGTTACATAGGGGGCAGTATTATAGTAGTTATATTCTTGTACATAGGGGGCAGTATTATAGAGTTATATTCCTGTACATAGGGGCAGTATTATGTAGTTAATATTCCTGTACATAGGGGGCAGTATTATAGTAGTTTATTCCTGTACATAGGGGGCAGTATATAGTAGTTATATTCTTGTACATAGGGGCAGATTATAGTGTTAATCTGTACATACAGGGGCAGTATTATAGTAGTATATTCTTGTACATAGGGGGCAGTATTATGTAGTATATTCCTGTACATAAGGGGCAGTTATTATAGAGTATATTATCTTGTACATAGGGGGACAGTATTATAGTAGTTATATTCCTGTACATAGGGGGCAGTATTATAGTAGTATAATTCGTACATAGGGGGCAGTATTATAGTAGTTATTATTCCTGTACATAGGGGGCAGTATGATGAGTAGTATTCCTGTACAAGGGGGAGTATGAGTAGTTATCTCTGTACATAGGGGCAGTATTATAGTAGTTATATTCCGTACCATAGGGGGCAGTATTATAGTAGTTATTATCTGTACATAGGGGGCAGTATTAAGTAGTTATATTCCTGTCATAGGGGGCAGTATTATAGTAGTTATATTCCTGTACATAGGGGGCAGTATTATAGTAGTTTATCCTGTACATAGGGGAGTATTATAGGAATTGCTAGTCATAGGGTGAGCGTATTGTAGTTATATCTTGTACATAGGGGGCAGTATTATAGTAGTATATCTCTGTACATAGGGGGCAGTATTATAGTAGTTATATTCCTGTACATAGGGGCAGTATTATAGTAGTATATTTTGTACATGAGGGGCAGTATTATAGTAGTTATATTCCTGTACATAGGGGGCAGTATTATAGTATGATATTCTGGTACATAGGGGGCAGTATTATAGTAGTTTATTCCCTTGCATCACATAGGGGGCGCACGTATTATAGTAGTTATATCCTTGTACATAGGGGGCAGTATATAGTAGTTATATTCTGGTACATAGGGGCTAGTATATAGTAGTGTTATATTCTGTACATAGGGGGGCAGTATTATAGTAGTTATATCCTGTACATAGGGGGCAGTATTATAGTAGTTATATTCTTGTACATAGGGGGCAGTATATAGTAGTTATTATTCGTACATAGGGGCAGTATTATAGTAGTTAATTCCTGTACATAGGGGGCAGTATAGTAGTGTATATTATAGTAGGGGGGCAGTATTATAGTAGTTGATATTCTGTACATGGGAGCAGTATTATAGTAGTTATATTCCTGTACATGGGGCAGTATTCTAGGAGTTATATCTGGTCTGGTACAGAGGGGCAGTATTTATAGTAGTTATATTCTGTACATTAAGGGAGCGGCAGTATTATAGTAGTTATATTCCTGTACATAGGGGGCAGTAGTAGTTATGTAGTTATATTCCTGTACATAGGGGGCAGTATATAGTAGTTATATCCTCTGTACACTAGGGGGCAGATTATGTAGTTATATCATGTACATAGGGGGCAGTATTATAGTAGTTATATTCTGTACATGGGGGGCAGTATATATAGTAGTATATCCCGTACATAGGGGCAGTATTAGAGATAGTTAGACTTCTTGTACATAACTCTTCTTAGGGCACCTAGAAAATTTAAGCGGGCATCAGGCCCATTCGGTGGATATGCGCAGGCGGCACATCAACCGATATGTTGCCAATGCCATTTCACCACGGTGGGGGACAGGTATATTGTACATCTAGTAGTTATATTTTCTTGAGTACATAGGGGAGGGCTTAGTAATATAGTAGTTATATTCCTGTACAGGGGCAGCCAGTAGGCATATACGATAGTTTATATTCCTGTACATAGGCTGTGGCAGTATTATAGAGTTTATTCTGTACAAGGATGAGCACAGTATACTAGAGTAGTTACTATTCTGGACTAGGGACAAGTACGTATCGTAGTTATATTACTGTACCATAGGGGGAACAGTATTATAGTAGTTATATTATATTGTAATAGGGGGCGTATTATATGGTAGGTATTCTTCCTGTACATAGGGGACAGTATTATATTAAATTACTATATTATATTTTTATTATATATATTATAGATGAAATATTTCACCTTTCCCTATAATAAACTTGTACAAAGCTCTATTATTGAAGGTCTTAGTTCTCCGCTGACCTTACATGATGTTTCTGATTATTTGTCTGGAGCACAGGACGTCCAAGTCTGGATAATGAAACCTCCAGGACATGTATTCCCCTCAGGGGACAGCAGGATATAGACTGATATCATGATGTATTATATGTGGCCTTACATGGGACTGCAGATAGAGCCACTAATCTGCATCAGATACAACGTACAATATTTCACAATGGGGCTTTACTCTACATTCTGCTATCACCTAAAGTATTCCACATCACTGTTCCATGTAGCAGAGCTGACTTTGTAATTTATTGCTTTACTACTAGACGCAGTGACATTTGATAAGATTTGTATAATCTGCAGTCCTATGTAAAGCCCAAAATGTGATCTCATTGGGTGTTACACCAGGTGACTAACTCATCTCTGCTACCTTGTTTTATCAAAGGGGTTGTCTACACCGTTCTAAACTTTCTCGTCAGAGCCTTACTAACAAGAAACTGCTACACGACAGCACAGCAGCAAGTCAGGGGTTAATTGTGCAGCAGCTCGTGCAGCCCCGCTGCCTTGTTTACAGCACTGGATGTAACAGGCTGGATGTGCTATGTCACTCTATACCCGCAGTCCTATGTAAAAGCACAGATCTCATGATACCAGATGACAAACCCCTGTGTGCTGCACCAGTAGAGGCGCGCCTGCCTGTGATGTGCATGCTCGGTGCGGCTCACCTGTGGTGGTGCCCTCAGATAGTGCTCGCTGCCCTCCCGCAGACTCCCTCTATATACAGCGCACAGCAGAAGCTTCTAGGCGTCCCCGCGCTCCCCCCGCGTTCCCCCCCGCGCAGCGCCTGGCAGTCACACGCTACAGCCGGAGGGGGGCCAGACACACACAGAATATTCTGGATTTGGCATCGATCTGTCAAAAAGTCGCCACACCCTCCGCCGGCTTCATACGTCTATGGATTGCGTAACCACGGGCCGGACGCCAGACACTACGATGTGCAGATGTAGCAGAGCTCAATCTGTCACCCACAGATATCACAGGGGTAGAGAAGCAGATAAACCCTCTGCAATACCGGAGCAGAGAGAAGCTGACACTGTGCACACAGCGAGGTATGAAAGTCAGCGCTGCTACAGATATTGTACAGATATTAATAAGACTACAAGTCCTGAACAAGTATTCTCCATCCAGGATGCCAGGTGCTTCCACAACATCCACTTACATTACTGATGAATAGCAACTTCAACAACTTTAACTCTGCTACATTAGTTTTGGGAGGAGGGAGGTTTTCCAAAACTTCTAAAAGCCATATACAGCCCATGGGTATCTGGATATAGTGGGCTCCCCCTAGTGGTGGCTGTATATACAGTATGTAATAATCTCCTGAGCTCCCCATAGTAGTGGTGTATATACAGTATGTAATAATCTCCTGAGCTCCCTCTAATGGTGATGTATATACAGTATGTACTAATCTCCTGAGCTCCCCCTAGTGGTGGCTGTATATACAGTATGTAGTAATCTCCTGAGCTCCTCCTAGTGG
>WNYA01001434.1:0-14221 GCA_019512145.1 Engystomops pustulosus
ACTGAAGAAAAAGATGGGATACGTACAAAGGACTGACCATAAATAACAAAATATTTTATTGTAAATAACTACACATATAAACAGGACAAGGAAGAAAATGAAAAACACTTAAAAAGATGCACACTAAGGTGTATCTGGCTACCAAGGGTCAATGAGCCCTATGATCCCTCCCACGTGCAGACAATATTGAAATATAAATGAATAAATGTACAAAATGACACCAGGTGTCCAAACCGCAATAAGCAATACAATTTCAAATTAAAAATAAGTAACAAAAATGAAACTGGGTATGCAAAAGACCTGGGGCCACATTTATCACTTTTGTGCGCCTAAGTGTAGTAGTTGCGCCTAAATTCGGGCGCACTGTTTTGCCAGAATTATCACAAGCTACAACCATCTGTGATAAGTATATTTTCTGCCTCTTATTAATCACTTTACTTTAACACAGTTTAGGCGCAGTTTAGGCGCAGTTTAGGCGCAATGTTAGATTCAGGCACTTACATGTGATCCTGCTACAAGCTCCTCTCTGCTTCTCCCACAGCCCAGAATGAAGATAACACTCACAGCAGCACCGAGGTGTGTGACACCCTGCACCCAGTAACCTCCTCAGCAGGGGATTCTCCTGGAGGGGATCCCCCAGTGCTGGTCTCCTGCTGCACCCCTGTAATTCTGCACAGTATCCCCCTCAGACACTAGTGATACTGTGCAGAATTACATGGGGGACACTTGTTTGTAGTATCTGCAAAATTCTGCAAGCTTCTGCAAACTTGTGCAAACTTCTCTTGCTCTTGCTTTGAGCTCAGCGTTTTGCAGAATATTTTGTAAATAGAAGGTGATGAACTGTAAATAGAGTCTGCAGCTCCTGTCTGCAATGTATCTAATGTATCTATTATATGTTTCAGTGTCTGGTTGAGCTTTGCTGATAGAAATGAGCTGTTCTGCAAAGGGGCTCAGTGCTTTCTTCTCAGATAATGCCACCTTCGGGCTGGAGTGTTTTTGCGGCCGTTTTTGCGCCTAAATGCAAAAGTCGCACGTGATGAATATCATTAGGCGCAGCAAAACATCTGGAATTGAACGATAGATGAGGGAAAGGTGGTTATTTTAGCTGCGCGGCTAATTTGACGTTTAATCGCAAAAATGGCGCAAAAACGGTGCGCCTAAACGAAAAGGCGCAAAAACAACAGAAAAAACAAGTGATAAATGTGGCCCAATGTATGTATTGTTTAGGATTTAAAACATTTGACTATTTTATGTTCATAGTTTCTTTACATGCCAATGTGTCTACACCTGTCCTGATTTGTGTCTTCAAGGATACACACTACAAAAAACTAGTAGTGTTATTCATAGGACATTTCATAAATAACTAATAGGTGCAGGTTGGAGCAATGGTCATCCAAACTGAGCACTGCATACAAGTCAGTGGGAGTGAAAATAGCTTAAATGAAGAGTGTGTGGTCAGCTTTTTGTAAAAATACAGGTCTCTCTTCTATACTAACTTATGTGACAGGAAAACATTCCACTCCAACAAATGTGAAGGAGGTAGCAAAGTGTACTAGTACAGCTGTAATAATAAAACATGACCCTGGTGACACTAAATAATGGGTGAGAACACAAAAGGTCTTCAAGCAAAGCTGCACAAAAGGTTACAACCCATTGTTCTACTTTGTTGCAATAGGGTAGTGTATCCCTTGTCCTGATCAAAGCATTTTTTTAACTTGTACTGTACTTCTACTTTAAATTTTTTTGTAATATCAGAAACCAAACACATTTGCTAGATTATTTTAAAGTCCTGACTAGCACAACAAAGCCATTATTCACATTGGGCTTGTTTGTAAATGGGAATAGATATGTAGCACAGAACACAATAAACTCCAGTGAAAAGTCTTTAACGTGTTAAGCATTGCTATATCTATATAATGTTATTTTTTAAACAAAAATTTTATAGAAAATGTTTTTCTTTTTCTTTACATGACACAGCCTATAGCATATATTTTACAATATCAGATGTTTGACACTGCTTGTACGAATCATCAACACACGAATACCAGCAATGTAAATACCAATGGTGTGTACTATACTGACTAAATCATGTGTACATATTCGTTGCCATTCATATATATACAAAATGGGGGATATCCTGACAGGATTCTGTCGTAGTTTGTAATAAAAAAAACTGTCTGCACCACATTTATAAAGGGTTTTAGACAGTTTTCTGACTCTCCTACAGCTAGCTTAATGAAAGGAGCGTGGCCTGTGAAACGGTGGCGTGGCCATGCAACAAAAAGGTCAGTGCGCTAGAAATACTGTTAACTGGACAGAATTGTGTCCTAACTTTCTGGCGTAAAGTAAGCCAACTAATAGGAGGTGCAGAGTATGACTAGACAATCTTATACTAAGACAGATTTATCATCCAGCATTAGACACTTATATAAATCTGGTGCAGAATAAAACTGACTAGTCTAACTCTAAACTGATGCTTCTACCTCGCCTATTATATCTTTTCCGCACCTTACCTATCCCACTGCCGAATACATTTTTTATAGTGGCCCAAGCAATAGTAACCAAGTGAGTATGGAAGTAGCGCAAACCCCGCATAGCCGAACTACATTATATAAGCATAAATTGGTCGGGGGTCTTGGAGTGCCAAAAATAGAGGCCTATTTCAAAGCTACACTGCATGGATGAGGATGGAGAGCAACTTAGGTGGAAACTCTATGGGGTACCCCGCTGAATAAAACATTATCACCTTGCACGAAAGCTAGCTTGGATGGCTGGCAAAAATTGCATAAATCAGCATTTAAGGTAGAGCAAATAGAGGTAGGCCAATTCCCCATAGCAACGTTGGGACAGTTGATTGGAAACCCTTAATATGAATTTATGATTTGTAAAGCGCTACGGAATTTGATGGCGCTATATAAATAAAGATTATTATTACGCAAGGGGAATTAATAATTGGGCGGATATTATGACAGAGGGGAAATTTAGGTAGTCAATACAAAGTCAATTTGGGTCGCAAGCTAGAGAAATATCCACATACTTAAGGATAAAGCATTATCTTGTGGAGATAATGAAAAATCCTAAAAACAGTGATCCAAAGCTATTGCAGCTATTGCAAAGTAAACAGAAACCCTTTTTTTACGACGACATTGTGGGGGCTAATGAGTTCCACAAATCATATCCATTTAGAATGTGGGAGAGAGAAATTGGCATAAATTATAGTCAAGGAACAGTGGGAGAATGCCATCTCGCTAGGACCAAGACGCTACATTGCAGCTCTCAACTAAAAACGCTTTAAAAACTACTCTTAAATGGTATTATACACCTGACAGACTCCACATGGCATACCCAACGGTGCCTTAAATCTGTTGTAGACAGTGTGGGGCAGAAGGTTCACTTCTCAATATCCTTTGGGAGTTCTCAGCACTAGGGGATTATTGGGCAAAAGTATTTGATATGACTAAAGAAGTTAACCAATCTCCAAGTATTGTGCTACTACATATGGGACTACGACATGTGACAAGGTCAAAACATATCTGGATATGTAAAGTATTCACCATGGCCAGGTTAGCAATCATCTGTAAGTGCAAGTCAATAGATCCTCCTGTGCTAGAAGAGCTATTGACAGTCATAAACCTGACATACGGATATGAAATTGCCCTAGCAAATGGACCACTCAAACAGCAAGGTGTACACAACATATGGCTTGCACAGAGCAAATATAAGGCATGTAAACCATTGCCATAATCTAAGTGACTGTTTAGTGGCGGGGAATTGAATAGTGGAGAACACCATTTAGATATATAGGAGACACCTGAGTTGCTAGTGAGGGAGAGTAAGAGAGTAAGTTCAAGATTGAATTTCTGTTTCTCTCAGGCAACCAACATTGGGTTAGCTTGCATGTGATAATTAGTAGTTCTCTATTATTTTGAATATAATTGGGGGGAAACTACAGGGGAAGAGATCAGAGGGGAATGGAGAAATGAATAGAAGCTAAAGGTAATGGAAGTATTAAGACGACAATAACTGAATGATCCACAACCGCAAGACATTAGCAGAAGTGAACATGTTTAAACCTAATTGTATGTGGAGCTCGCTTTCATAAGATGTCTCATAAGAACGGAAACGCCAATTAAGGTATAAATAATATATTTAAAAAAATATATATATAGATATACACTCACCGGCCACTTTATTAGGTACACCTGTCCAACTGCTCGTTAACACTTAATTTCTAATCAGCCAATCACATGTCGGCAACTCAGTGCATTTAGGCATGTAGACATGGTCAAGACAATCTCCTGAATTTCAAACCGAGCATCAGTATGGGGAAGAAAGGTGATTTGAGTGCCTTTGAACGTGGCATGGTTGTTGGTGCCAGAAGGGCTGGTCTGAGTATTTCAGAAACTGCTGATCTACTGGGATTTTCACACACAACCATCTCTAGTGTTTACAGACAATGTAAAAGACAACCGAAAAAGAAAAAACATCCAGTGAGCGGCAGTTCTGTGGGCGGAAATGCCTTGTTGATGCCAGAGGTCAGAGGAGAATGGGCAGACTGGTTTGAGCTGATAGAAAGGCAACAGTGACTCAAATCGCCACCTGTTACAACCAAGGTAGGCAGAAGAGCATCTCTGAACGCACATTACGTCGAACTTTGAGGCAGATGGGCTACAGCAGCAGAAGACCACACCGGGTGCCACTCCTTTCAGCTAAGAACAGGAAACTGAGGCTACAATTTGCACAAGCTCATCGAAATTGGACAGTAGAAGATTGGAAAAACGTTGCCTGGTCTGATGAGTCTCGATTTCTGCTGCGACATTCGGATGGTAGGGTCAGAATTTGGCGTCAACAACATGAAAGCATGGATCCATCCTGCCTTGTATCAACGGTTCAGGCTGGTGGTGGTGGTGTCATGGTGTGGGGAATATTTTCTTGGCACTCTTTGGGCCCCTTGGTACCAATTGAGAATCGTTGCAACGCCACAGCCTACCTGAATATTGTTGCTGACCATGTCCATCCCTTTATGACCACAATGTACCCAACATCTGATGGCTACTTTCAGCAGGATAATGCGCCATGTCATAAAGCTGGAATCATCTCAGACTGGTTTCTAGAACATGACAATGAGTTCACTGTACTCAAATGGCCTCCACAGTCACCAGATCTCAATCCAATAGAGCATCTTTGGGATGTGGAGAAACGGGAGATTCGCATCATGGATGTGCAGCCGACAAATCTGCGGCAACTGTGTGATGCCATAATGTCAATATGGACCAAAATCTCTGAGGAATGCTTCCATCACCTTGTTGAATCTATATCACGAAGAATTGACGCAGTTCTAAAGGCAAAAGGAGGTCCAACCCGTTACTAGCATGGTGTACCTAATAAAGTGGCCGGTGAGTGTATGTTTGTGTATATTGCAAAACAAATGTTGTGAATGTTATATTTGGAAAAGCAAATAAAGCCAATTTTGAAACTAAACATAGAGCTGTATATATTTTTATCTCCCTTGATACATCTTAGTGTTTGTAGTTTATTCCAATGGATAGAAAAAGAAAAAAAGGAACAGGATACATCAGAGTAAACTGCAAACAAACACACAAAATATAAACAAGCACTGCTCATCTATATAATGTTTTAATCCCAAATCCTACATACTCCATCTTGTAATTATAACTACAACTATTGTTACCACTAGGAAATTCATGTGTTAAAAGCTAAGCACGCAATGTTCATACAATGGTGAACTATCATATAGGTGGTATGGGCAGTCGCCTAGAAATGCCCAGAAATGTATTTTGCTAGGCTTTAAATACAGCAAAGTGCAAGTAGATTCGGCAGTGTAAGCAGATGCACTAACATACAGGAGCTACTTCTGGGGACAGCTCTTTATAGCAATCACAGTCAATGATATGTGTCTTTTAAGATGTAGATGCCATTGTCAGTGGTAGTATGAAGCAGCCAGGAGACTTCCCCGCATTCATTGCACTTGGACCCTGGCCTGTGACTGTATATCGGGGAAGCAGGTGCATCATATATCAATTTGATGCATTTAGTTCAATTCCCGGGAGAGTCAGTGATGTTGCAATTTTCACATTTCGTGTTCACAGACTGTGATAAATATGGCCAAGGGGATGGGGGGCCTTATACGCTCAGAACCTGTGTGTTATGGGATTGTCTGTAAAAGCATAATTTAGTGACCCTGCGTACCCTTCAGGGGTCTGAAACATCACAGTTTCCTTCTCATTGGTGGCAGCATTGTGATCGAGATAATAGTGTATGTGTATGTGTGATCTATACACCTAAACACTAAAGATTACCAACAGCAGCGTTTGCATTGGGATCTTAAGACCAATACAGCACTAGACACAGTAAGAGTGCAACTACAGTAAAGGTGTAAGATACATTAAGTTGCATTTCCCCTTGTTATTTATGAACAGCTGTAAGAATGGGAGTAGGAACAAAGGCAGGAAGAAAACTGTGGACATTACTGAGTACAACGCAGTACCACAGCTGGTCCGACAGGAGGTGGGAGGTACTATAGTTCAAGGCAAAAAGTGAGCTCTGCCCATATTCCCCAAGAAGCCAGTCGCCAGTGATCAGTCCCACATCGGACCGCCCACATAGTCTGATGGCTTCGGCAGCCATCTTCCAGTTTTACGGGCAGGCAGCCATGCTGAGAAAACTAGAGCAAACAGAGGCTACAGAGTGACTAGAGAAGAGCGAGCAGAAGCTGCAGAAAGGCAATGGGAACCTGAGCACCAGCTGCAGATGCTCCAGGGACTGGGGTATGAGGAGGGGTGTGAGGGAGATAGGCGTGTCATCTGACATTCCTGTGAGTGTCCTGCCAGGAACGGACTTGGGTCAGCTAATGTCACAGTATGTGACCCCAGAATCATCAGAGACTGATCCCTCAGACAGAAACATCCAGCCTGCTGTTGTAGCTGATATTGAGATTGATTGGGTAGGGTCATGTGTCCCACTTTGTCCTTGAGGGAGGGGACCATCCAAGCAGAGGGTCAGGCTACTAAAGGGAGGGAATTGTCAGCCTCTGGATACCTGTTGTTCTCTGAGACTCCTAGTGTAGGGAGAGACAGGGGGCTAAAAGCTGCGGGAGAAGGGCTTGCAGGGGAGGATGGAAAAATACCTGAACTAGAGAAGTGGTCAGGTAAGGACACCCCCAACCGGGCTGTCTCAGGAGAGGACCTATCCATCTGCCTTGGCGACTGGGTAAGAAATGATGAAGTAGTGGAAGCTACCTGCAATCACAGAGACCATCGCCGCTGGGGCACACAGTTGGAGTGTTGTAGCCCCTCAGGGGCTAGCCAATTTCCTCCCTTCTGATCAAGTGGCTGCCAAGTCAGATCCAGGGGAAACAGGGGAGACAGATCCCGGGGAATTGGCAGAAAACTTGGAGTTTTTGTCTACTCTCACCACATTGAGTCAGGGGAAGTCAGGTAAGAGGGCCTGCAAGGGAGGATGAGAAGGGTCTTCCTGGCAAGGAGTCACTGCAGGGCCCATTACCAGCCAATTGGCCCATTACCAATACCTGGACTAGTGAAGCATTCAGGTAAGGACTCCATGCAGATCTTACTCCCATCCGGACTGTCTCAAGACAGGGCCTGTCTATCTGCCTTGGCCACGGGGTTGAGGTGGAGAGGAAGTGGAAGTGGAAGCTACCTGTGGTCACAGCGACCATAACTGCTAGGACGCGCAGATGGAGCATTGTAGCAACTCGGAGGTTCAGCGACTTCCTCCCTTCTGATAAAGTGGCTGCAAGGTAAAATGGAGGCCAGGAGACAGATCAGGGAAAACTGGCAGAAGATGTGGGGGTTTCTTCAATTCTCACCATGTTGAGTGGTCTCAGGTAGGAGGGCCTGTCAGTGAGGACAGGAAAGTTCCGTGAGAGGTAGGTCTTCATGGCAAAGACTTGCTACATGGACCATCCTCACCCGGGATGTCACAGGACCAAGTTGGTCGGAAGCTGAGAGGAAGCAAACGCTACATGCGGTCAGGGCGACCATCGCAGTGGTCATGTTCAGTCGTAGCGTAGCTCCTTGGGAGTCCACTGAATTTATCGCTTCTGACCAAGTGGCTGCCAAGTCAGAAAGAGGCCAGGACATAGATCCTGGGAAGCCAGAAGAAGATGTGGCAGTCGCGCCAATTCTTGCCACATCCAGCCAGAGGATTCCAGCAGCATTAGACACTGACGCTTGCCTGAAAGTTCAGGAGAAACAGGTGGTGAGTCTCCTTGGACTCCACCTCCAAACGGGCCTGGAACCAAGGGCGACTGTACCAGGGGATGATTCAACAGGGTACACAAGATGTGTGGCCTAGTGACCCACAGGTAATGGTACCCTGTTTGGGAAGAGGAAACCATGGCGTTGTGGAGACCTGCCAGCATCTCTGGGTGGACCAAAGGTCCCAGCTGTAGGCGACCTTTCACCCCTTTTGGGAGTTGCTCAGCAATCAACACAGGAGGAACCCATTGGCAGTCAATCACATGGCCCCCGGGGACCAAACCCCATCCCAGTTTTCAACATACTGGGTCCCCCCTGAGGTGAGACAGCACCAGAGCTGGGTGACTGATGAGATACTGAAGCTGGGTATCTCTCAGGCATAGAGAGGTAGTGAGTGGGCACACAGGGAAACACAAAAGTGCTACCACTTAGTACCCTCTATAGGAGAGAGGGCCAACGGGAGGGGGGCCTTATACTATTAAAATCCCCCACCTCCCTCTAGCCTCATCCCAATTAGATAACATATTAGCTGGCTAAAGTATTATCCAACACTTCAGAGGTTGCAGAAGAACTTTGACTCGGTAGGTGGTTGGGCTTCAAAGCATTTCCCCAGTCACAGAGACTCTGAGGCTTCCCTCCAATATTTTAGACAAAAAAAGTAATAAAAACTGTCAATACGTCTATTAGAGACAGTTATGGAGCTATGGTCCATCTCAGCCCAAGGGCAAATAGATTTTTGAAACCTGTAGTATAATTTCGATATGCCTATTTAGGCTCTAGCATCCTTGGGTCCAGAGATATAAATATTTCTAGATAGGAACAAAGCAAATGGGTCAAGTTTGGCATCAATGTGCTGCAGGGATTCACCCGGGTTCCAAAGATACCAGAACCACGACCCTAGAACTCCCCCTTGTGAAGCTCTGAATTCTCCAAGGTTCTGGCCTTAAAAACCCCTCCTGTGGGTGGCCAGAGGTGTGTCTGCACCTGATATAATTAGACACCTCTGAATCCAAAGGTAACTAATAGAGATGAGCGAGTATACTTGTCCGAGTATTAGCATACTCGGACCGGCTCGTTACTCGGACGAGTATTTCCCCTGCTCGCGATCGAGCATTAAATTAAGTGAAGAACAGTGAAGAACAGTGCTTTTATTGTTAAATCAAATATTCCAGATGTTTCCTGATGTTTTGCTTTTAAGAACACATTGAAATAACACTATTCTTCACTAACTGAACTGCTGATACTTGTAATGCTGCCTTTTTTTGTACTCTGTTTAACTGTTTAAATCTCTATTGTATATATTGTTTTGTCTAGTGTGCCCTTAATATATACACTCACCGGCCACTTTATTAGGTACACCATGCTAGTAATGGGTTGGACCCCCTTTTGCCTTCAGAACTGCCTCAATTCTTCGTGGCATAGATTCAACAAGGTGCTGGAAGCATTCCTCAGAGATTTTGGTCCATATTGAAATGATGGCATCACACAGTTGCCGCAGATTTGTCGGCTGCACATCCATGATGCGAATCTCCTGTTCCACCACATCCCAAAGATGCTCTATTGGATTGAGATCTGGTGACTGTGGAGGCCATTTGAGTACAGTGAACTCATTGTCACGTTCAAGAAACCAAAGATGATTCCAGCTTTATGACATGGCGCATTATCCTGCTGAAAGTAGCCGTCAGATGTTGGGTACATTGTGGTCATAAAGGGATGGACATGGTCAACAACAATACTCAGGTAGGCTGTGGCATTGCAACGATGCTCAATTGGTACCAAGGGGCCCAAAGAGTGCCAAGAAAATATATCCCACACCATGACACCACCCCCACCAGCCTGAACCGTTGATACAAGGCAAGATGGATCCATGCTTTGATGTTGTTGACGCCAAATTCTGACCCTACCATCCGAATGTAGAAGCAGACATCAGTTTCCTGTTCTTAGCTGAGAGGACTGGCACCCGGTGTGGTCTTCTGCTGCTGTAGCCCATCTACCTCAAAGTTCGACGTAATGTGCGTTCAGAGATGCTCTTCTGCCTACCTTGGTTGTAACAGGTGGCGATTTGAGTCACTGTTGCCTCTCTATCAGCTCGAACCAGTCTGCCCATTCTCCTCTGACCTCTGGCATCAACAAGGCATTTCCGCCCACAGAACTGCCGCTCACTGGATGTTTTTTCTTTTTCGGACCATTCTCTGTAAACCCTAGAGATGGTTGTATGTGAAAATCCCAGTAGATCAGCAGTTTCTTATATACTCAGACCAGCCTTTCTGGCACCAACAACCATGCCACGTTCAAAGGCACTCAAATCACCTTTCTTCCCTGTACTGATACTTGGTTTGAACTGCAGGAGATTGTCTTGACCATGTCTACATGCCTAAATGCACTGAGTTGCCATGCCATGTGATTGGCTGATTAGAAATTAAGTGTTAACGAGCAGTTGGACAGGTGTTCCTAATAAAGTGGCCGGTAAGTGTATATATATATATTATAATATAGCCTTTTTCACTAAGGCTAGTTAGGAGAGGATAGAAAGGCAAACAAGGGGAAACCGAATGGCGCTCATAGAGTAGTATTGTTTGTTCAAGTGTGGATGATGGTGGTAAATATAAAGATAATAACAATTGGACTGAGGCTCACCGGATGTGGTTGTGCTATATTAGGCACAACACTATTTAGCGTTTGGTATAGCTCTGGTGGGTGATGAGGTGCTGCCTTCAGACAAATGGTATCGGGACACGGTTGGCAAGACGTCGCAATCGGAATTTGCAGAGATAGGTGATGGGTTGTCTATAGTGGCGCACACACAAATTCAGGTATGGAACATTATGGTGTGAAAATCATTTATTAGAAAATCTCGGATCACAACGCGTTTCGGAGTAGCGAAGACTCCTTTTTCAAGTGGTATGAGACTAAGAGGAAAATACAAGTACAAAACACACTAATAAAACATAGAGCTATACAAAATTAAAATAGGTGTTTCGTGTTAGTAGTTGTGAATTTAGTGGTATATCAGTTTATGAATAAAAAAAAAAATATCAGTTTGTAAATAATAAAAAATGTATAAAAGGCCAAGGTTGGTTATTTATATGATAAAAATTATATATCTATATATATAAGTAGCTTAAAGAATTTAGACATATACATATTAAGGCATAGAGCATACAGTAATTGGAGAACTTAAAAAATGGATAGATCGGTAAGTCATTGAGTAAATATATGAATAAATAAATTCACATGTGAAGGATAAATAAATAAATAAATACCTACAAAATTCATGAATAAATAAATGCATATATATAAAGGGAGCTTACAGATTAGATGCCACAATAATATATTCACATGTGGAGGATCTCAGTAGATAAATAAATAAATAAATACATAAATCCATAAATACATATTAAGGTAGCTTACAGATTACAGATTAGATGCCACAAGGGGTATGAGAAGTTTCTGTCCTACCTGCAGCGTGGGGAATGTAGATTCCGTCCCAGACGCTTGCAGGAGGAGTGTGGGTGCCAGAGTTATGAAGACGCACGGGAGGTGGAGATCGCGCCACAAGCGGAGATTGGCGAATGCGCATGGTAGCGGGACACCAGAAAGAAGGCCGCTCGGTGCAGGGGCGACACATTGTGTAAATAGTGTACAAGTGTTGAGCCGGAGCGGACAGTGGTAATTAAGAGAGGAGCATGCGGGAGATCAGTGTCTGGCATGCTCAAAGTGAGTGTGTCAGACGTGGGGAGGTTATATGGTCTGGGATTAGATAAATCAGGGATTAGATAAATCAGGCATCAGTGTTGTGGGTAAATAAATGAATACATTCCAGATGTTCCGAACATCTCCGAACGTAGCGGGAGACACGCGCACACCTGCAAAGTGAAGAATAGAGTTATTTCAACGTGTTCTAACAAGAAAAACATCAGGAAACGTCTGGAATATTTAATCTCGAATAACGAGCACCCGAGCATTTTAGTGCTCGCTCATCTCTAGTAACTAACTGAACTGCTGATACTTGTAATGCTGCCTTTTTTTGTACTCTGCTTAACTGTTTATATCTCTATTGTATATATTGTTTTGTCTAGTGTGCCCTTAATATATACACTCACCGGCCACTTTATTAGGTACACCATGCTAGTAATGGGTTGGACCCCCTTTTGCCTTCAGAACTGCCTCAATTCTTCGTGGCAGGCATCAGTGTTGTGGGTAAATAAATGAATACATGATAAATGGTGAATAATGAAAAATAAGAAAAAATGCTTATATAGTATGGAGCATTCACAATGTATAAAGAGGATTAAATAAAAAATGAGTAATGGATAAATGAAAATAAACAATTAATGAATCAATGATTGATTGAATAAATAAATAAATAATTAAATGGAATATTTACAATGATTAAATAAAATGAATGGTGTTTAGATGGTTTGGATAAGATGAATGTAGGGATGAGCGGGTAAATTAATGATTGAATGGGCAATTAGGTGTGAGACGAATTTATTGAGAAATGTGGCTTGTAATATTGATGTAAAGGGGAGTGGTAACAAATGGAGTAATGGTGGAGGGCGACTTGGGGGGTGGGGGTTTGTAGTTAATTGGAGGGGGAAGGTGAATAAATGACTAGGTTGATATGTTAAAAATGGTTCTCTAAAGATTCGTTGAGGCCATATGGGGTAAGGCAATTGATCTTGTAAATCCAAAATATTTCTCTTTGGCATAGTTTTTTAAAACGGTCGTTGCTTTCGGGTATATGCTCAATGGGTGTAATTGAGTAGGAAGTAAAGTCCTTCTGATGATGGGTTAGCCCGTGTCTTGAGATGCTATGTTTGATATAGCCGTTAGAGGTGTTACTTCTGTGGCTATTCATACGGGACTTCAACTGTTGGATGGTGCGACCTACATATTGTAGGCCGCAAGCGCTTTCTAATAGATATATGACGTATGTAGAAGAGCAGTTCATAAAGCTCTTGATAGGGAAGATATCGTTTGTGGTATTAGTCTTGAAGGACCTGGATTTGTTAGTAATATTGGGGCAGCATTTGCAGCTGGCTTGGCCACATTTAAAGCTGCCGGTTAGTTCCGGAAGGATGGAGTTCCTTGGGTTAAGTATTGCTGGGTTGCGTAGTTTGGTGGGAGCCAGGTGGTTTTTTAGTGTTTGGGCCCGCCTGTAAATGATGCTGGGTCTCTTTGGTAAGTTCTGTGATAAAAATGGATCATTAAGTAATATTGGCCAGTGTTTCTCAAGAATTCTCTTGATGGAGTTGTGTTCACCGTTGTATGTGGTGATAAAATTGGTCTTAAAACTGCTTTTATTGGGGTCTACTGGCAGTTTGGAGACTTTGGAAGGGAGGAGACATTCAGACTGTGTTAGTTTCTTAGAGCGTTCAAGTGCGGCATTCACAACTTCTCTGGGGAAGCCTTTTTCACGGAATCTTGTGGAAAGGATTCCGCTCTGTTCAATGAACGTTTTTCAGCCGCGACCCACCATGCCACACAACAGAAACTGTTCTTCTCGACGCTATTAATTTCATACTAACACATAATGTGTTCACCTTCCAGAACAACATCTATAAAACAGGTCCTGTGGAACTGCTATGGGACGAGTTTCCCCAGTTTCGCTAGAATATATGGGGGAGTTCGAGAAAGGGTTCATCCAGGACAACCCCTTAGGAAAGAAAACCATCATCCTATACAGAAGATTATCGAGACTTGCTTCTATCTGGGATGGTCCAGTGAGAGCATCCAAACCTTTGTCGACACCATCAACATCAACAATTGGGGTCTGGTCTTCACCCTAACTTTCGAGCCATGAAATTGAGTTCCTCGACCTCTTGTTACAAACAATTGAGGGTAAGATCAAAACCAAAACCTTCTTCAGAAGGTTGACACCAATAGTTTCCTGCATTATAAGAGCAACCACACTCGAAATGGGAAAGAAAACATCCCATATAGCCAATTCCGTCGCATACGTAAAACTGCACCGAATC
>WNYA01001434.1:14321-73089 GCA_019512145.1 Engystomops pustulosus
GCTGAGGACTCGATCGACCATTTCTAGACCCTTATCGTGGGGGATATTCGAATATACAGCTGAAACATCAAGGGTCACCCATTGGTAGGTGGGTTTCCAGTTGATGTCATTTAGTGCTAGAATGACGCTAGTGGAATCTCTTAGGTACGAGTCGAGTTTTGTTACATATCTTTGAAGATTGATATCTACGTATTGAGAAAGATTGCAGGAGATGGATGAAATTCCTGAAATGATGGGTCTTTTGGGTGGGTTAATGGGGTCTTTGTGTACTTTGGGTAGATGATAGAATGTCGGGTCTTTGTGTACTTTGGGTAGATGATAGAATGTCGGGATACTTGGATTATTGATCCAGATGTAGTCCTTTTCATTTTTGGTTATTACTTTATTATTGTATGCTTCGTCGAGGAGGTTTTTTAATTCTGAAGCATGTTCAGTTAAGGGGTTGGAGCTTATTTGTTCGTAGTAATCGGTATCTGAAAGGATTTTCAAGGCTTCTTTATTTGTTCGTAGTAATCGGTATCTGAAAGGATTTTCAAGGCTTCTGCGATGTAGGTATGCCGGTCTTGGATAACAATTCCACCGCCTTTGTCCGCATTGCGTATAGTGATCGATTGGTTGGACATGAGGTCCTTCAGAGCATTTCTTTCACCAAATGTGAGGTTGTGTGATTGCTTCGTAATAGAGTTAATGGACCTAAATTCTTTTTCCACTAGAGACATAAAGGTTTCTATGTTGCTTCCTCTGTGGTGGATGGGGTAGAAAGTGGACTTTGGTTTTAGTCCGCTGGGTCTGATTGGAGGTTCATCATGTAGACTGGTTTCGATCTCAGCGGCGATGTGAGGTGGTTGGTCGGACACAATTACCATTGAGGTTTTGTTTTCTGTGGGTGATTCTCTTATGGCTTTGTTTGGGAGATTAAAATGTCTCGTAAGGGTTAATTTTCTGATGAAGGACTGTAGATCAACGAAGAGTTGGAACTCGTTGCATTTAGCAGTGGGATTCCTTCCGGAACTAACCGGCAGCTTTAAATGTGGGCAAGCTAGCTGCAATGCTGCCCAATATTACTAACAAATCAGGTCTTCAAGAGTAATACCACAAAGGGATCTTCCCTATCAAGAGCTTTATGAACTGCTCTTCTACATACGTATATATCTATTAGACAGCGCTTGCGGCCTACAATATGTAGGTCGCAACATCCAACAGTTGAAGTCCCGTATGAATAGCCACAGAAGTAACACCTCTAACGGCTATATCAAACATAGCATCTCAAGACACGGGCTAACCCATCATCAGAAGGACTTTACTTCCTACTCAATTACACCCATGAGCATTACCCGAAAGCAACGACCGTTTTAAAAAAACTATGCCAAAGAGAAATTTTTGGATTTACAAGATCAATTGCCTTTACCCCATATGGCCTCAATGAATCTTTAGAGAACCATTTTTAACATATCAACCTAGTCATTTTATTCCACCCCCCCCCCCAATTAACTACCAACCCCCCCCCAAGTCGCCCTCACCACTTACTCCATTGTTACCACTCCCTTTACATCATATTACAGCCACATTTCAATAAATTCGTCTCACACCTAATTGCCCATTCAATATTAATTTACCCGCTCCTCCCTACATTCATCTTATCCAAACCATCTAAACACCTAATTTTATTTAATCATTGTAAAAGTCATTATTTAATTATTAATTAATTTAATCATTGATTCATTAATTGTTTATTTTCATTTATCCATTACTCATTTTTTATTTACATCTTATTTAATTGTGAATGCTCCATACTATATAACATTTTTTCTTATTTTCATTATTCACCATTTATCAGTATCATTATTTACCACAACACTGATGCCTTGATTTATCTAATCCCAGACATATAACCTTCCCACGTCTGAACACTCACTTTAGCATGCCAGACAATGATCTCCCGCATGCTCCTCTCTTAATTACATTCCGCTCGGCTCGAACTTGTACACTATTACACAATGTGTCGCCCCTCACCGAGCGGCCCTTTCTGGTGTCCGCTACCAGCGCATCTGGCCAATCTCCCGTTGTGGCGCGATCTCCACTCCCGGCGCCTTCATAACTCTGGCGCCCACACTCCTCCTGCAAGCGTCTGGGACGGAATCACATTCCCCACGCTTGCAGGTGAGGACAGAAACTTCTCATACCCCTTGTGGCATCAATCGTAATCTGTAAGTACCTTAATATGTATTTATGGATTTATTTATTTATTTATTTATTCTACTGAGATCCTCCACATGTGAATATATTATTGTGGCATCTAATTGTAAGCCCCTTTAATATATGCATTTATTTATTCATGAATTTTGTAGGTATTTATTTATTTATTTCCTTCACATGTGAATTTATTATTCATATATTACTCAATGACTTCCGATCTATCCATTTTTTAAGTCTCCAATTACGTTTGCTCTATGCATAATATGTATATGTCTAAAATCTTTAAGCTACTTATATTTATAGATATTAATTTTATCATATAAAACCAACCTTGGCCTTTTATACATTTTTTATTATTTACAAACTGATATTTTTTTTTATTCATAAACTGATATACCACTAAATTCACAACTACTAACACAACCACATATTTAATTTTTGTTTAGCTATGTTTTATTAGTGTTTTTGTACTTGTATTTCCTCTTTAGTCTCATACCACTTGAAAAGGAGTCTTCGCACTCGAAACGCGTTGTGATCCGAGATTTTCTAATAAATGATTTTCACACCATTATGTTCCATACCTGAATTGTGGTGTGCGCCACTACAGACAACCCACACATATCACTGCTTCATTCACGAGCACCCTGAGGACACCAATAAAGCGAAAATAGCAGAAAATTTGGATGACCGTGGTACCTTCCTAACAGAGGTCCTTAAAACAGGAAAGAATTGTCAGGGCCGGAGCAGGAAGCTAAAGATAATCCAGATCTGTCCACACCTTCCACTCCTTCAGGTAGTCCCAAGTGCACTGGCACATTAAAAATAGCTCTGTGCACAGCAAGTCCTGGGCTATCGTGGACTGCAGGCGATACCGGGAATCATCTCTGGTGATGGCCTGAGTGCCCGTTGGCACTAGTGCCATAGGTATAGACACAACTGCCTGGAGCTTAGTGGGACATGGATAATTTCACAGTGTGTCCAATTGCTTAAATCTACCCTTGGTAAATTTAGATGTTTCCTCATCCAACAAAAATAAATGTTGGACTTCTTCTGATCAACATACAGCACAATAAGATCCCTTTTAGTAGAATTATAAGACTTTGGGATTTACCTTTAGTTTTCTGGTAAAGCTTCCTAATGTCTGAGGCAATCTTTGCTGGATTATGCAGTGCACAAATAATTGTAGAAAGCGTGCTAAAGAAAAGCAATTTTTGAATCCATAAATGTGACAATGCATCTGTGTGCTCATTGTCCACTAAAGCTATGGGATATTTTGCATTCAATTTAACCACATTTTAATATGTACCTCGTTATCCATCGCAGAATATAGGAAATTCTGCACGCTATTTGAAGACCGGCGGCCAACCCTGCCATTCCAAGATCTGGCTGATTGAAGAGGAACTCTTACGGCCATGCATCCTCTGCTGAGAGTTCTGACTAAAGTTTCATGAAAAAACCTTAGGTGTGGGGTAGGGAAAACTTTTTCTCAGGGGAACACCCTGTGGAGAGGAAATTCTGACTGCGAACAAGAAGATCTAGTAAGAGGGTACATCGTCTAAGTGACACAAAATCCTAAGTTTTTTCCAGTCCTCAGTATGGGTCGGCGGTGAAGGTGACGGTCCCTTGAGCGTCCCATGGTTTCCTCCCCTACCTTGATCTACTTCTAGTTAGATTAGTCTACAATGCTTGAATTTGGGAAAGAGTGGATTGCAGAGGATGCGTTTTACTGGACAGATGCTTTGGGAGATGTAAGCTTTTAAGGGTGGGGTGGTGAAGCTACTTTTGCCCTTTTCATCTGGCTTCCCATAATTTCGACAAGCATGTGATGGATGAGATGAGATCACTAATTTATCTAGCTTTGGGCAAGTGCAAGGCTACTACAGTAGATCCACTCCAGATAGATATTATAGTGAAGCCAATCGCATACAAGTGGGGAGGGGGGGGTTAAGTGCTGTTAAAGAGAGGTATTGTCATTGAAGAGGGATACGGACAGATGATGATTCACATATGGTCCTTCTTGAACCATAAGGCCTACCCCTAATTTCAGGCACAGCATTCCGTTATATGTGTAGAAAAACAGAATACTACTGAAAATACAGTGGAGAATGTGTTTTCCATGAGTCCTACAGTATCCAAAAGGGCACTTTTTGCCCAAAAAAGTCCATTAAATGCTCAGTTATCCTCAGTTCGCCCAATTGTTGAGGGGTTGGATCAGTGTTAACCGATATCGCAATCTTGTGCTCCTTTATGATAAAGATCCATCAAATTTTGGGCTTTTCATGCTTTTATACAGGTTATTCAGGGTTACAGCTGGAAAATCTATTGATGTAAAGAAGAAAGCGTCTTTATACCCAATTACTATGTCTGGGGTGTTGGAGAGTATTCAGGAGTGTTATTCTTGCTCCAGTGGAAATGAAAAATATGTGGATTGTGTGTATGAGGGGACCAACTCACCTCTTGTATAATGCCTTCAAGGTTGGATAGTGATATACCGGTGGCATGTACCCTGGCCCAATATTATTCATCTCGTTCTAAAAACTGGCATATTCTCAAACAAGACCTTAACTACTAGTGGCGGATTAAGTGTCAAATGGGCCATAGAGCTGGGAACCAATGGAATAGGAAAACAAGATCAAATTAAGAGCGTGAGGAAACACAAAAAAAATGGGCTTCCCCGAATGGTTAGGAAGTGAAAGTGGCTACTCGATTATACTCATATCCTCTAGTATTCTAATCTAGAGCTTCATATAAGTAAAAGGACCCCATATACCTTTAATAACCCATCCTATTTAGGAAAGCAGATATTGACTTCCCCTAAGTGGATGATGTTTTGTAACCATCCACTACTGTCCAGATCAGGTCTCACAGGACAGGGGATAGGATGATGTGGATGATTTTTTGCTTCCGGCACTCTTGTGCCTCTGCAGCTGAAGCTCCCCCTCATAGTTGTAAATACTTGTGTATAAGATGAGGTTCCTAATTTTACCACAAAAAGACATAAAAACTGAAAAAAGTTTTATTGGGAGTTATAGGCCTAAGAGTAGTAAATGCAGCGTTTTTTACTCTAATAAAAATACAGCAGCAGCCCTGACCTTCAATATGGAAAAGTTTCACAGCAAGAGACCCCCTTTACAGACATGTGCATGGACAGAAGCCTCACTTTAATGAAATAGCCCACAGCAGATGCCCCTTTAAAAATTTTGAACATGTCAACAAACCAATGCCCCTTTAACTAATGTCACGGAGCCATCCCCCCAGGATGGTCCATCATTTTAATGAAATGTCCACCACCAGATGGCCCCCTTAATGTAAAATGTCCCAGCCGAGGCCCCCTTTAAACTAAATGTCATGAATGTCCTCCACAGATGGTCCATTTTAATGGAAATGTCCACCCCTGATGGCCCTCTTTAATGAAAGGTCCACCCAGATGCCCCCTTTTATGTAATGTCAACAGCCAGGGAACCACTTGAAAGCCCGAACAAATGGAGTTCCTTGGGTTAAGTATTGCTGGGTTGCGTAGTTTGGTGGGAGCCAGGTGGTTTTTTAGTGTTTTGGGCCCGTCTGTAAATGATGCTGGGTCTCTTTGGTAAGTTCTGTGATAAAATGGATCATTAAGTAATATTGGCCAGTGTTTCTCAAGAATTCTCTTGACGGAGTTGTGTACACTGTTGTATGTGGTGATAAAATTGGTCTTAAAACTGCTTTTATTGGGGTCTACTGGCAGTTTGGAGACTTTGGAAGGGAGGAGACATTCAGACTGTGTTAGTTTCTTAGAGCGTTCAAGTGCGGCATTCACAACTTCTCTGGGGAAGCCTTTTTCACGGAATCTTGTGGAAAGGATTCCGCTCTGTTCAATGAACGTTTTTGTTTCTGTGCAGTTTTTACGTATGCGACGGAATTGGCTATATGGGATGTTTCTCTTCCATTTCGAGTGGTGGTTGCTCTTATAATGCAGGAAACTATTGGTGTCAACCTTCTTGAAGAAGGTTTTGGTTTTGATCTTACCCTCAATTGTTTGTAACAAGAGGTCGAGGAACTCAATTTCATGGCTCGAAAAGTTAGGGGTGAAGACCAGACCCCAATTGTTGATGTTGATGGTGTCGACAAAGGTTTGGATGCTCTCAACTGGACCATCCCAGATTAGAAGCAAATCATCGATATATCTTCTGTATAGGATGATGTGTTTTTTCCATAAGGGGTTGTCCTGGATGAACCCTTTCTCGAACTCCCCCATATATATGTTAGCGAAACTGGGGGCGAACCTCGTCCCCATAGCAGTTCCAAGGACCTGTTTATAGATGTTGTTCTGGAAGGTGAACACATTATGTGTTAGTATGAAATTAATAGCGTCGAGAATGAACAGTTTCTGCTTGGTGGGGTCGCGGCTGAGGACTCGATCGACCATTTCTAGATCCTTATCGTGGGGGATATTCGAATATAAAGCTGAAACATCAAGGGTCACCCATTGGTAGGTAGGTTTCCAGTTGATGTCATTTAGTGCTAGAATGACGCTAGTGGAATCTCTTAGGTACGAGTCGAGTTTTGTTACATATCTTTGAAGATTGATATCTACGTATTGAGAAAGATTGCAGGAGATGGATGAAATTCCTGAAATGATGGGTCTTCTGGGTGGGTTAATGGGGTCTTTGTGTACTTTGGGTAGATGATAGAATGTCGGGATACTTGGGTTATTGATCCAGATGTAGTCCTTTTCATTTTTGGTTATTACTTTATTATTGTATGCTTCGTCGAGGAGGTTTTTTAATTCTGAAGCATGTTGGGTTAAGGGGTTGGAGCTTATTTGTTCGTAGTAATCGGTATCTGAAAGGATTTTCAAGGCTTCTGCGATGTAGGTATGCCGGTCTTGGATAACAATTCCACCGCCTTTGTCCGCATTGCGTATAGTGATCGATTGGTTGGACATGAGGTCCTTCAGAGCATTTCTTTCACCAAATGTGAGGTTGTTTGATTGCTTCGTAATAGAGTTAATGGACCTAAATTCTTTTTCCACTAGAGACATAAAGGTTTCTATGTTGCTTCCTCTTTGGTGGATGGGGTAGAAAGTGGACTTTGGTTTCAGTCCGCTGGGTCTGATTGGAGGTTCATCATGTAGACTGGTTTCGATCTCAGCGGCGATGTTAGGTGGTTGGTCGGACACAATTACCATTGAGGTTTTGTTTTCTGTGGGTGATTCTCTTATGGCTTTGTTTGGGAGATTAAAATGTCTCGTAAGGGTTAATTTTCTGATGAAGGACTGTAGATCAACGAAGAGTTGGAACTCGTTGAATTTAGCAGTGGGACAATAGGACAGGCCCTTGTTGAGTAGACTGGTTTCGTGTTTTTGTAACTGGTGGGAGGAGAGATTAAAAATCTTTACTTCAACTTTTTGTTTTTCTTTGGGTTTTGTATTAGTATTTGTGGTTCCAGAGGCGGTTGATAATGTTTTATTGGAGTTTCTTTTTCCGCCTCTAGTTCCTCGTTGGGATTTTTTCTTTTTTGGCTCTTTATTGAGCCCCATTGAAAAAAATGGTGCTGTAGCTTGTTTGATTTAGGTTTGGGTGAAAGCAGTGACAGAGAAGGGAGTACAAATCACAAATAAAGTTTCTGTGTTGGCACTTTGCGATAAATAAGTGGGTCTTGGTTATAGTTTGGGCACTCGGTCTCTAAAAGGTTCGCCATCACTGCTCTAAGGGGAACATTGATCATAGTTTTTTAGACTGTTTTTGCCATTTTTTTTATTAAAAAATTTGTCTCTAATTTGTAACTTTTTTGGGTGCAAAATTTTAGCACTTAGTGGTTTTGAGTCTCTGTACCTTATCTGACATAGTGAATGGCTGTTCTGCAGATGTTAGCACTGCATCTATCACTACTTTGTGCCTAAAAAGTTGCAAAAAAGTCTCTTACAAGTGCACTTGAAAAAAACTACACGGGAAATAAAGGTCTTTGCTTTACAAATGAAAAATTAACTCAGCGCAATTATAAAATGTAAAATATAAAAGTAATGACTTCATCATTTTCTATAGTATCATCTCTGTGAGTGGGATTAAATGTTATCAGACTCAATTTCTTTTACATTATAGTCATTTGAGCAAGAATTTTTTTTTTACTTTTAGTTTCTGCACTTACAGCAAAATGTAGTCTGAACATTGTCCTGAATGTTCTGTCATCTTTTCTCAGTGTCACTTCATTATTGGTCACAAATGATATCTCCTTTATAGGGGAATAATTTGAGACAAATTTGGTGCAAAATTAGGCACAAATGAATCGGACATGCAACAGTTCAAAACAAATTTACTGAGACAAAACAAGATCATTCCTAAATCACCAGACGAGAAAAGGAACAAAGGAAAACACAAAGAAGGGGAACCTGAGACACACTATGACAAGTGTCCCACTAAAAGTGTGAACTTTAGGGGCAACCAAGGAGACAAGATACAGTGTAGGAGATTTATAAAACGGTCTGATCCAGAATTCTGTCAATATTTTTGCCATATTTTGTCTGAAATGCCACGTGCTACTTTTATTGAGGTTTTAGACACTTTTTAGGCCAGTATTATAATAGAAAGTGACCCCTGAAATGCGTGTGGTTTTCTGAAGAAAACAAGCGTGTATATAAAATATGCAAATGTGTCAAAATCTTGGCTGTTTTCTAGTGTAACCTAGACCAATAGATGATGCAAAAAAATGACTCCATAATCTTTTATTGCATTAGATTGATCAGGCAGCATTAGACACAGTCTTATGCAGCGCCAGATATTTTTCTATCTAGTCTAACTCTGCACTGGTTTACTCCCAGCTGGTCTGTTCCTCAATTTTTAAAACCACCTTTTTACTGTAAAGAAGTGCCAGTAGATAAATCTACTGTTATTCACTTTGTTACCCTTAATTTAACTAAATAAACCTTATATGATTAGACACGACCGTGTAACTTCTGACTTAGGGTTGGGTAGCCCCATTTTAGATTCCTGTGTGACTCCGTACTGCTGAGATCTCTGTCTCTCTCTGCTCTGTGCCTGAAGCTCCGCCCCCTGCAGTCTAGCACTGAGATCACACTGACACTCGATGACAAATCAGATAAGTTATCCCAGTGAAGGGGGAGGCAGGCATCTGTGAGAACAGAGATGTAGCAGACCTGACAATGTAAAAATCTGTCAGCCTCTGTTTGTCATGCCTCTGTGTAACAGGCATCTCATCATCTCTCATCTGTCTTTTTCTATGTGTCAGTGCATTAATAATCTAACCACATTGTCACCCCACAGAACTAGATGGATCAAATGTGTTTGCTTAGAGACCCTGGAATTTTGCACTGACCAGCAGCTGCTTGGTGATCTCCATCATCTCCATAGAGATTAATGGAGCAGAACGGTCATGTGTGGCCATCTGCTCCATTACTCTTATGGAGCAACGAGGGGTCGGTCAGACTCATCGATTTTGCGATCTGCAGGAGTCTCAGCACTGTGCCCCCCATGAATCCCTTGGATATGGCCTAACTTGTCTTTGTGGGAAACCCCTTTAAGGCTCAGCCCATTTTTTAAAAAAAATCTGATTAGTGTCTCTTCTTGTCTTAATAACTGTTAGTTTAACTTATCTAACTGATTTTGAGATTGGTTGGGTTTTTTCAACAATTTAGTAAAAATTAAAAAAAATACAATTTTCTATCTTTCAAATGTTCTATTTTGTAGGCAAAAAGTCACACCACAATTTTTTTGCAGAAAACTTTTGCCATTTCTCTTCTTTCTATGTCCATAATTTGTTTTATGTTTGCTTATTTTTTATGAATTTTAGAAGGTTTATTGTTTTTGTAGCAAGTCCCTCCTACAACTACCTTCTCCGCATACAGCGTGCACTACTACATCTTCTAAACACAGCATGCACTTCTCAGTCATGACATGATCTGTCATGACTTACATCACTGTCACTGGCCAGTCTGTATTGACTGGCCAATTTCAGCAATCAACATCGCAGGACCAATCAAATTGTGATCCCCACCCATACCCGTCACGAGACAGGATGACGCGCTCGTGTACGATATATTGGACAATAAGCGCTAAGTCACTGTGCTCGGAGTCCGATATGTCTACATTTAACCCCTTAACAGAAAATAGGGGCCAAAGTAAAAAATACCACTTTTTTGCCAGTTTGCAAAATATTCATCTATGAAAAGTGATCAAAAGACTCAAATGGTAGCATTGAAAATGTCATCAAAAGTCACAAAAAATGACACAACACACACTTCATACACTGATAAAGATATCAGCACCAGAAGACAGAAAAGTGAAGAACTTTTTTTTTTGTACAGGAGGTTTTAATTTTTATAAAAAATAAAATTGGTATGCCCATGATTGTATCGACCCAAAGAATAAAGTAGAAATGTCATTTGTGACGCAAAGTGAAAGACGTAATATCCAAGCCCAGAAGATTACATGATGAAATTAATTTTTTCATCAATTTCACTGCAATTGGAATTTATTTATCGCTTCCAAGTACACAGAATGAAATATTAAATACTGTCACTTTTTAGTGCAATTTGTTAAGCATAAAACAAGCCCCCGAAAAATTTGTCCCTGAATGAATCTTCAGATAATAATAATGGTTGATCCATAACAGTACATAATTCATGCAGTACACAGGGGTGTATGCCATCTGGGCCCAGTGATTTGTCTATTTTAGTGGTTTTGAGGCAGCGTCGCACCTCTTTAAATGCCTTTGGCAAAATCACTGGCCACTGCCATTTTGGTTGAGGATCATCAATCCTGTAGATGTCATCAGCAGCTCATTACAACCGACAGTTAAGACAATGCAAAGACCAAATTTCCACCTAAGCTTGCCTGTGTGAAACTATTAATACAGCAGCATTGCTTACCTTGCTACTAGTATTACTTTTTAATTAATAGAATATTAAGTTTGTACTTTCACATAATTTAAAATTGAAACCCACCCATTTACTCTGTAATACAACAAAAGAAGTGGTTGGCACTCCCTTTAACAAATGAGCAAATCTGTTTTATGGGATCCACATCCTCAGTCCCTCTGATTATAAAATATAACCATGCCTTTCAATTACAGTCTGTTTACTGCCTGAGAGAGATGATAAAGTTATTTCTTTGTATTTCTAGTTCGTCAAGGAGAACTATTGTACCCTAGAGAGCTCAACATCAAGAGCACAAAGCTTAATGAAAAAATACAGAACTGTCATTTTGAAGATGAAGAACTTCACCTCATTAAAATGCAGAGTTTCTGAAAACAATGCACCATTACTTCACAAAGAACTGAAGCAAACTGGGCCCTAATGACAAGGAAAACATTTGTTTCTAA
The DNA here is from genome assembly GCA_019512145.1 of Engystomops pustulosus. Lineage (NCBI taxonomy): Eukaryota > Metazoa > Chordata > Amphibia > Anura > Leptodactylidae > Engystomops > Engystomops pustulosus. The sequence continues at coordinate 25,833 of WNYA01001434.1, forward strand.
GTCTTTATGGAAAAAGCTCAAACTGGGATCAGACAGCGAAACCTTCCCCTCACACATCAGTTCACTGTTCCGTAACTTTATCTACATTTGATAAAGTTTTGTATTTCTCTATCCAAAAAAATATTCAGCAATTTTCCAGGTGAAAATCAAAGTTTTTGATTTTTAAAGGGTTAATTATACTCTAGCCTCAACTATACTAGGTATGGTGCATGTTCTATATATTTTAAAAAAATACATATTAATATTGTTATTTGGAGCACCTTAACACAGTTCTGCCATTTAACTTTTTACTCTAAGTATGTCCTATTAAAAGCTTCTCTTTTGTTTTCCAACAGCACCACCATTACACCATTACCATGATGCATTACAATATAAGTATGTATTTAAGATTATGAACATTAGGTTAATATGGGTTAGCATTAGTGATCAATATAGGTGTTATCCACGGCACATCCACCAATTGGGCTGAGGTTAATCTGTGCACTATTCACTGGCAACAGCACCTTTATAATCTAGTTATTACTGTGTTCTATAAAACAACAGCAGCACCTTTACAATCTAGGTGTTACTGTGTACTATTCACTGACAACAGCACCTTTACGATCTAGGTATTAGTGTGCACTATTCACTGACAACAAAGCTTCTATGATCTAGGTATTACTGCACACTGTTTACTGACAGTAGCATCTATGTGATTTTTCTGAATCTGAAAACTATGCAGAGACAGGACCTTCAAGATCTCGCTGGAAGATACATTAAATGCTAATATTCCTGTTCTACTTTGTACAGAGAAAGGCAGATGCATCTGTAAACGAATAATCATTATTAAATGATACAAGAACTTTTAAAAACAAAAACCCAAAACTGGGTACATTCAAGAAACTCCCCACAAACCAGGTTTCCAACAGAAATTGCATATGTGTACACTTAATGAGAAAAAAACATATAGGTAATCCCACAGTATTTAAGAACTTAGGCATAAAAGGGTCCACATTAAGTAAACATTGAATATATATAAAGTGCTATAGTGTATGGCCCAATACCTATCAATACAAATAAATAGAAACCAGTGTACAAGGTAATAATGAACGCTGTTATATTACCATAAAATTGTTCCTGGAGAGGATGGAGTGTGGACGCCCCACGCGTATCGCCTGCTAAACGGGCTTTGTTAGGGGACATCCCGTTTAGCAGGTGATACGCGTGGGGCGCCCACACTCCCCCCTCTCCAGGTATTGGGCCACTTTATAGATATTCAATGTTTACTTAACGTGGACCCTTTTAGGCCTAAGTCCTTAACCCCTATGGGACTCAGCCTCTTTTGGCCTTTAGGCCGCGGCCCCATTTTTCAAATCTGCCATGTGTCACTATAAGTGGTTATAGCTTTGGAACGCTATGAGATATCCAGGTGATTTTGAGATAGTTTTCCCATAAAACATTGTACTCCAAATTAGTTTAAAAATTTGGATGAAATCTTTTGTGTTTTGTTATGAAAATTCGAAAAATTCTTTATTTTCAATGTTCTAAATTCTCTACTTTTGATGCAGATAGTCATAGCACCCAAATAAATTCATAACTTACATTACCTGTCTGCTTTATGTTGAATGGTTTTTTAAGATTCCACATATTTTACTAGAATGTTATGAGGCTCAGAATTTAGGTATCATTTTTAAAATATTTTGTAAAATCACCAAAACTCGTATTTAGATGGACCTGCTCAACTTCTAATTGACACTTAGAGGCCTAAATAATAGCGAGACTCATAAATTACCCCATTGTGGAAACTACACCCCTTAACGTATGAAAAACCACTTTTAAGGAGTGTGTTAACACCCTTTAGGTGTTTTATAGGGGTTAAAACAATATGGAGGTGCAGTCTGCAAATTGTAATATTTTTTTTTACAATACACTCATTTTGGATGGAAAATTAAACATTTACAATGAATTAAATGAAAAAAGGCTCCACAAAGTTTGATACCCAATTTCTCTTGAGTACACCGATACCCTATATGTCAGTGATGGTGAACCTTTTGGAGACCGGGTGCCCAATTAACAACCAAAACTTAATTATTTGCCTTTAAGTGCCAAAATGACATTTTAAAGACTAAATTATTGCTCCCTTTTATTCCAAAACATTCAATCGTATCGATCTCCTGAGTATTGGAAATAAAGCTCAATAAAATTGAAAGCAGGAGAGCTAATTCGGACATCAGTGTAGCTTCTTGCCAGGGTCTCTTTGTACAGGAAGAATCATCGGGCCAGCAAGGGGACCTTAAAAGATAATCTGGCCCTCTTCACACCTTCTCACTCTTCTTGCAGTTCCAATCAGTTAATGTGTCACCTTAAAAAAGCATTGAGTCTAGAACTGCAGGAAGATTCCTGTCTGGTGAACTTTGTCCTGGGGTGACAGCCCTTGGTGCCCACAGAAAGGACTCCAAGTGCCACCTCTGGCATCTGTGCCATAGGTTTGCCATCACTGCTGTATGTGGTGGTAACCCGCTGTAGGAGGCTCCATCCAGAGCAGATTTGCTATGTCACATTGTACAGGCTATACTTTTTTTTTTTTTTTAATGTGGACATATAGGGGCTTATTTCTTTTTCCACAAAAGACACACTTTTCTGGTATGTAATTTTGGGGCATCTATAGCTAATTGGTGAGATTTTATTAACTCACTGTTGGTAAAGGAAATGAAAATCATCAAATTTTAGGAAGATTTTTATGTGTTTTTTTTGGCCGTTAACCATACCCTATAAATAGTATATTATTTTTTTTCTATGGGTCGCCACAATTACGAAAATACCTCATTTATATAGATTTTTTATTTTTTCCCATTTTTACTGAATAAAAAGTAATTTGGCAAAAATTTTGTTAATTTTAGCATCACCGTCTTTCATATGCATAACTTTTTTATTTTTCGCCGACTGTAGATCAACGAAGAGTTGGAACTCGTTGAATTTAGCAGTGGGACAATAGGACAGGCCCTTGTTGAGTAGACTGGTTTCGTGTTTTTGTAACTGGTGGGAGGAGAGATTAAAAATCTTTACTTCAACTTTTTGTTTTTCTTTGGGTTTTGTATTAGTATTTGTGGTTCCAGAGGCGGTTGATAATGTTTTATTGGAGTTTCTTTTTCCGCCTCTAGTTCCTCGTCGGGATTTTTTCTTTTTTGGCTCTTTATTGAGCCCCATTGAAAAAAATGGTGCTGTAGCTTGTTTGATTTAGGTTTGGGTGTTAGGTCAATTGATGGAATCGAGGGGTGGGGGTGTCAGTGGGATGTGTGGAGTATTGCGTTTGCGTGTTCATGGAGGTGTACGTTTGGTCCTTAGGGTAAATGGGGGTGGAAGGGGGTGTGGTATGTTGAGTGAGGATTGACAAATTGGAGCTGAAGGTGGTGGGTAGAAGGTTAAATGGGCAGATGTTGGGTTCCAGATTTGGGGGCAAGGGGGAGTGGGAGGGTGGGGTAAAAAAGTGGGGAGTGGATGTTGGTTCGAGTTGGATGGGGGTTCGGGGTAATGGATGGTTATTTTGATGTCTGAGAGTGGTGGGTAGTGAAAATGTAGGTAGTGAAAATGAAAAGGACTACATCTGGATCAATAACCCAAGTATCCTGACATTCTATCATCTACCCAAAGTACACAAAGACCCCATTAACCCACATATCCCCCACGATAAGGGTCTAGAAATGGTCGATCGAGTCCTCAGCTGCGACCCCATCATGCCACACAAGCAGAAACTGTTCATTCTCGACGCTATTAATTTCATACTAACACAAAACCAAAACCTTCTTCAAGAAGGTTGACACCAATAGTTTCCTGCATTATAAGAGCAACCACCACTCGAAATGGAAGAGAAACATCCCATATAGCCAATTCCGTTGCATACGTAAAAACTGCACAGAAACAAAAACGTTCATTGAACAGAGCGGAATCCTTTCCACAAGATTCCGTGTAACCAACCTTGGCCTTTTATACATTTTTTATTATTTACAAACTGAAATTTTTTTATTTTTTATTTATAAACTGATATACCACTAAATTCACAACTACTAACACGAACCACCTATTTTAATTTTGTATAGCTCTATGTTTTCTTAGTGTGTTTTGTACTTGTATTTTCCTCTTAGTCTCATACCACTTGAAAAAGGAGTCTTCGCTACTCCGAAACGCGTTGTGATCCGAGATTTTCTAATAAATGATTTTCACACCATGATGTTCCATACCTGAATTTGTGTGTGCGCCACTACAGACAACCCATCACCTATCTAACTAAGGCTAGTGAAAGCCATTCAGCTATTCAGGGTTGTGATTTATTGTTGTGCCATTTCCAAAAGTTGTGTGGGCAACTTTATATCACCTACTGCACCTCTCAGATCCTGTGCGTCCAGGGATTGTCAATAAAAGGATAATTAAGTGACCTTGTGTTCCCTTCACATGGATCTTCTAATTGCTTTCTAATAATGTTAACCATCAGTTTTTTTGGCCATATGGACATGAAGAAAAATGGATTAGGGATACAATACTGACACAGAACGGACTGACTAAAATGTGTCAGTATGTTGCCCTGTATGGCATACTAAGAAAAAAACGAATATGTGAAGAAAACTTAACCATGTTAAGAAACTTAACTCCTGCTGAAGCTGTAAGGAACTACTAAATTTAAGGCTTCTGCATTTAGGCGGCAATTTTGTTAAATAATCACATAATGAGAATTGTTGAGTTTTGTTGTTCATCTTAGGATATTTTCACCTAATTTTAACACCAAGAGGACAGGTTTTATCATTGAGGCCTTATATGTAACCAATTAAAAAGGTATACTTTTTTTTCATTACTGTAAAAAACTCATTTATTAACTAGTTAGCGATTATTATGGCAAGAATTTTTATTTAAGAGAATGTAAAATCCAATAAGAAAACTGTATAAATCAGTTACATTGACATGGTATAATTGTACCTTGACAGACACCAGCCAGTTTTTCACAGGTAGTTGGTTCTGCTAAAGGCGTTGTTGGCAATGAAGTACCTAAAAAGTGAATTACAAGAAAATTATTAGAAATGTAGAAGTTAAGAGTTAGGCGTCTGTTGAGAGCTATTTAATTGTACTCTTCTGCCTGCTTTTAGCAATATTAGTACTGCTAAAAAAATTTACTTTTATTTCTAGATTGTATCTTTTGCAAACACACTTACTGCATTTTCTCAAAACTGCTGTTTTGTTAGTCACTTCCCAGTGTTCTGCGTAAAAACTGTTGCAGGTTTGCTGAAAGCTACAGTAGTCACTCAAAGGAGTGAGGGCATATAGTGCACTTGAAGAAATTACATTTCTCAAATACACTATAGATCAATTTTTATTGTCTTACAACTAGTGATGAGCTGACCCAGATTTTAAAATCTGTTCAATCTCGAATCCCCACCAGAAACAACTGTGATCAGTGCTGGCACTGATCGTGGGTGCTTACTCTTTAAATGTTGCTGCCAAAGCTGCCAGCAGCTTTTAATTCAAAAGAGCTCACAAGCAGCCATTTTTGGGGAGGGTTGGTTCTCCCGGCGATGTCCTGCAAGTGCCTTCGTGCTCGTGCTCCATTGATTTAATTGCAATAATAGACCAGGGCACCAGCAATGACCCAGCATGTTGGCATTACCCTCAGTTAATACAAAATACAGTGATTACTTTACTTAATTGTTCCTAGAAATATAGTATTTTGGGGTTGACCCTTTCCCTCACTTATACAGTAAATATAGTATATTGGGTTTCATAATCCTTTTGATCATTGCAAAATATAGTGTATAGGCTGCCAGTTTCTAATTGTTCCGGGAAATATAGTATTTCGGGATTCATTATCTCCCTCAGTGATAGCAAAATACTCAGTCATAGCGTGATATGTGAACAAATTAATCACCAGCGTACCACTGTTCACATATCATTTCTAGTGCATTAATATAACCCACTTAGACTTTAACAACAGTTGCGCCCATTGCCGTCTATGGAGGACGTATATTGGCCGTATATACGTCGGCCGTATATACGTCCTCCATACGGTAGTGTGAATGTAGCCTTAATCTAACAACCTTCAAACATACTGTTAATTGCCATTGCTTAAACTGCAACACAGCAACCTCCAAGTACCACAGAATTTTAGGGGCAGTGCACTCAAAATTCTGAGGTTTATATTGCTCATCTTGTCCCATATGTATTAATTTTATGTGTGTATTTGTTAATCAAATTTTAATACTATAATACATTTATCTACCACTTAACCCGCTTTGTTCTCTTTCCTCTCCCTGTTTTATAAACAAAATACAATGAATACTCTGCCAATTTCTAAATGTTCATGGATATAAAGTACATTGAGGTTTACAGCTACTTTTGTAATTGAAAAATACAGTGCAAACAATGACAGTTTATAATTGTTCCTATATTGGGAGACTTGTTCTCATCTTGTTAAATGTGCTAAAGCAAAACAAATCAAAAGAAAACATTAGAAGAAATTTGGACGCTCCAAAGAAAAGGTTTGAAATTTTAAGAGCGCAAAACAAAACTGGGATCCTTCTTTTGAAGTATAATAGCAGAAGGAGTATTTTAAGCCCAAAAAACTGGAGTCTGATAGACAAGTTTGTCTGCTGAGATGATGGTGTGTGTGGAGAGCAGTAAAAGAGATCTACTAGTGATATGCTGTAAAAATTGCCCTACCACTGAAAATGTGGAGTAGGTGTAGCAAACTCGAGACATTTCATATTCCTCAGCATCCAGCGTGTCAGCACTCTGGTTTGTGACTGCTGAAACTGAAAGCATGCGTTTTCTCACTTTAATCACTGAATGAAATTTTAGGCCATGTTTACATCCAAGATGGTAGGGGGAAACAGAAGTATTGTGAGTGTGTTTATCTGTTATTGTTCTTTGAAAATTATGTTTTATGTAGTTACAGTATTTTGTAGGTTTTATTTTTTTGTTCATTTGTATTGATTACTGTATCTGATTTCTGTTTTATTTCCAGCTACAAACTTGAGAGAGCAAGCAGACCGATTTTTCTGCTGGGGAACCTCACTCATCTTCCCCAAATCTGAAGTATAAAGAGGTGGCTTTGTGTATAAAGCAGCAGCATGGGCATCCTAAATATAATGCTGGTACCTGGGCTATGAGGAAGAATGGGAAGACACAAGAGGTGAAACGCTTATATAAAGGTCCAGCCATTCTTCATAAGCGAATAGAACACAATAAAACATAGTATAATACATAGAGGTGCTGCTGCTAGAACCAATCATAAGCCATCATCTTATGTACAAAAGTGCAAGGTGAATGGGACTTCCAAGGTAAATTTGTTCTATACCAAATTTGTGTGCATTCAAAGCCACTGGTGTGCATGATTACCAGACATAGTGCAGAGGCCATAACATGGAAAGGGAGGGATTTCAAAAGAGCCTTGTGCACATTCACCTTATTTGGGTTGTTGGTTTTATCAACACATTAAAAAAAAAAATAAAGTCCTTTGGAGCAGATCATCAATAGATAAACTGACACAAGCGTCTCAAGACTGGCTTTCCCATGCCTTGTCATTTACTGAATAAAAATTCCATAATAATTTATTCTGCTAACAGCATGTCTTGCCCTTTTACTGAAGGCATGATCAGGTTAGCCAGTGTCATAATAAGCAGAGGCAGGAGGAGTAATATCAGGGCCAGTTGATGAACGAATAGAAGCACAGCTTTCTCGTTGTCACAGGTGCCCCTGCGACCCTTGTCTCGGGTCACAGGCGCACCCGTGCAGGCGGCTGCGCTTGCCACACGACTCACTTCGCCGGCATCCAAAGGCATCTCCCGTGTCTCCCTGTGTGCTTCAGATTTAAAGGGCCAGCGCCCCGATAATTGATGCTGGCAGATGCCATTGTTTGTAAATTCCCAGCCCCTTCCTGTCTTCCCTGCCCAATCTATGTGCCTCACAGCCTCATAAAAAGCTCCCTAGCGATTCTTCTGCGTTCCTGTGTCTCCTGCGTTCCCGTGTCGCCAGCGTTCCTGTGTGTTCCTGTGTATCCTGCGTTCCTGCTCCCATGCGCTCCTTCTCCTGAGCTCCCGTGTCATGTGTCCCATGTGCCTGTGTTCCTGTTCCCATCTGCCTGGACCTCCCGTTGCTGACCCCCGATTGGACTTGACGTTGCATGTCTGCCGCCTGCCCTGACCTTGTGCCTGGACCTGACTTGGACCTTGTGCCGACTTCTATAGTGGGCTAGTCGCACATGTGGACTAACCTGGGGGTACCCTGCCACAGCAAGTCCAACCCTCTTTGCGGCGGGCTCTGGTGAAGACCAGGTGCCACTTAGACTCCGGTCCCAGGTGTCGTCTAGTGCCACCTCCCGTGGTGGTCCAGTGGATCCACGCATCCTGAATCCTGACAAGCATGCTGAGGTGGAGGTGGAGACCTGAATGTTGTGGAAGAAGTGTTGTTTGCTAGGAGGTGCAGCACTTTCTGCTGGAAGCTTTAGCATTACCATTTGATATTCTTGCAGCTCATGTGGATGGAGGGCTGAGGTGCAAACTTTAACACCCTGTCAACAGCTCACCTTCTGGCTATAAGTTCTACACTAACACTTCACAAACTGCCACGCAAGATACTGCAGGTTTTGTGTATAAGGCATATGTGCCCTGCTTTGTATGTATAGTGCCTCTAAAGTATGTATATGTGTGCCATATTTTGTATCTATTGTAAACCAGGTTTTAGACGTATATAACCAGTAGGTAGGTCAGAAAGTTCATACAAGTTCTTAAAAGGGTTTGGATAAAAATAAATCATAAAAAGTTTTGATAAAAAAATATAACTATATATCACATTATGTACATAGACCTTCAGACAGAGAAATATATATATATAATAGGGTAGATATTGTTAGTATTGTCTTTAAACCATTACAGTCAAAAAGAGAAAAAAAGGGGGAACTGGCCTCTTTATGCAAGAAAGTTGTGTGCAAAACATGCAGTACGAGCTTATTCAATACTGAGGGAAAGAGAAAGGAAGCTTGACATAATAGATACTGATGTCTCATATTTATAAAGGGATCAAGGTAGGTAACTGACCTATTGTACTGGGGGCTCAGAGGACAGGGTAGTCTGCAAAAAATTGTGAGATTCTTGAGAATATTCACAGCACTAGAGATAAAAACCAGTTATTCTAAATACGATCTAAATAGAAAGGGGACTAGGCAAGTGGAAGGAATCGGAGACTTACTAGATCCTGTGTCCGCATCGGCCAGCAGCAGCTTTTGTAATATCCGCTGTTGCCTGTGGTCGAATTCTTATAGCGCGACTCGGATTCGTGTCTGTGCAAGTGGATGGAGATCCAGCTTAGTGTGCACACGCCGTTCGTCACTGACAATTGGAGCCTTTGCCTGCTGATTTGACTGTGTTGGTGTTCAGAGCAAGGATTGGATATGTTGAGAATATTGCTGGGTGAAGCTATTATCTAGAGATGGGCGAATTTGTTAAAATTCGTTTCGTCCCGATTCGCCGAATTTTTTGAAATAATTAAATTCGACCAAAATCGAATCAAAATGAATCATGTTAAAAAACAGGCATTTCCTGGCTGCAGAGAGCCTGTATGGTGTTGTAGAATGTTGTGCCATGCTTAAATATGCATAGGGAGCGTGGTTTGGTATTCAAACAATGCTGTGTTTTAGTATGACGCACATGACAGCCGCGGCTCTTAGAATCGCTTCACTCTTCACTTCCATGTGCACTTATGTTACAGGGGATATTATTCATAACTGGACCCTCTGCTCTATTATATATATATTACATATAGTGTAAATGGATACAGTTTATACTGACCACAGTCACTGATATTCTGTGGTGAGATGTGTGTGTACTGAAGCCGTTGCTCATTAACATATAAAAAGGCTTTGACAGTAAGAAGCCACCATGAACCAGGTGTGAGATTCCCTGCACACTACTGGGTCTATCCTAAGAGGGTCTTAGGGTGGAGTTATAAGGGGGTGGGGAGGAACTACACACAGGGATATTTAAGCATGGTAAAAACAGAAATCATCCTCTTCTGTCTCTTGCTTCCTGGCCCCCCTGGACGAGCAGCACTTAACTAAGGAACCAGGTCATATATTGTGTGTGCTTTCTGTGTAAGTATATAACGTTATAAGAGTAATTATAACATAGTACTTATTATAATATAGTAGACTTTATATAGTAGTACCTATAGATATCCCAGGTGTTATGTGTTTTACCATATATATACATAGCTAAGTGTTTACAGTGAGTGTGTATATATTAGTGTAACTACATGTATAACCTGTAGCCGTATCCCATTCACACGTGGATCTCTGCCCTGCACGTGTATTGGAGGAGTAGATATATAGATGCTATTGTGCATGAGTCTCTATACGTACATGTATATGGTCAGGTACTGGATGTGACTCCTGCTTCAGGGTATATCCAGGAGCTGCGGTAGTGTTAGATTATATTGTATATACATACATATTACTGTGGTCCAGAAGGGGCCAGGAAAAGACGTTTGTGTGTAGTTGTGTTCTCTATGTATTTTGTATTGTATTTTATGTAGTTACTTTGTCACATGTATGTTGTTAGTAAAGTCTTTTTGTATATAAGTATCTGCGAGGGTTGTATGTTACTCTTGTGATATATGAAGGACTGGAGTAGGTGCTTATGGTAAATAGCACAGACTAAGGGGCTGGACAGAACCACTGAAACCCAGAGGAACTGAATAGAAATCCAATCCCCTTTATCAACTTACATAGGCAAACTTCCCCAAATAAGCGAAGCGGCAACGCAGCCTGACAAGGTAACGTCTGTGCCAGCTCGAAAGGACCGAGCTGAGGGCCAAGATCCCACTATAACATTAAAGAGTAAACTCTTTTTACACTGACATCAGATGATTCCATAGATTACGACAGAACCTGTTCTGTTAAAGGCAGATACATGTTGAAAGCCCCCAAAAGAGTGAAGAGGATGTCGGCAGTAATTTTGCATTGACGTCACTGATCATTTTGCCCTTCTTTTCACGCGTCAGTGTCCTCTTTCAATCGGTCAATAATCCATCAGTATTGCTAAAGCCAAAAACAAACAGGAGTTGATCCAGAATAGAGATGAGCAGCAAATGGGATACTTGCATGTCCTCTGTGTTCTGTATCCACTCCTGCTTTTGGCTATCAATCCTGAAGCTTTTCATCCTTCTGACAGATGAAATGAAGGGGAAAACCAAACATAGTGGCAACGTCATAGAGTGATGGAGGGTGAAAACAGCATTGTGGAGGGAGACAGCGGTCAGTTGGCAGCAGCATGAGTAGGCTGCAGAGTGGCACAATGACAAATTATGGAGGAGGCACAATCATATAGTGTGAAGGTGGCATCAGAAGCAGCAGGAGCCCACAGAGTGGCACAATCATATAGTGTTTTGGTGGCATCAGTAGCAGCAGCAGCAGAAGGAGCCCACAGAGTGGCACAATGATATAGTGTTTTGGTGGCATCAGAAGCAGCAGGAGCCTGCAGAGTGGCACAATGATATAGTGTGTTGGTGGCATCAGAAGCAGCAAGAGCGGTAGAGTGGCACAATGATATAGTGTGTTGGTGGCATCAGAAGCAGCATGAGCCCACAGAGTGGCACAATTATAAAGTGTGAAGGCGGCATCAGAAGCAGCAAGAGCGGTAGAGTGGCACAATGATATAGTGTGTTGGTGGCATCAGAAGCAGCATGAGCCCGCAGAGTGGCACAATTATATAGTGTGAAGGCGGCATCAGAAGCAGCAAGAGCGGTAGAGTGGCAAAATGATACAGTGTGTTGGTGGCATCAGAAGCAGCATGAGCCCGCAGTGTGTCACAATTATATAGTGTGAAGGCGGCATCAGAAGCAGCAGGAGCCTGCAGAGTGGCACCATGATATAGTGTGGAGGTGCCGGACAATTCCAGTCCCTAGTAAAGATGGTAGGAGGCATCTGGTGCAACTAGCAGCTGATGTGTGGCATCAGGCGGGTGGCAGCATCAGAATAGTAGCTGAGGCAGGTAATTAAAACCCTGACTCAACGTTTGGAGGAGGCGTCATGGCTGATCTAATCTGATGCATTGGTGAGTTGAAATCCTGGCCGATCCAAGCCTGATTCATCTTGACAAAGGTCAGTCTTTCCACATTACAGGTGGACAAGCGGGTTCTCCTGGGGGTAACGATGGCCCCCGCCGCACTGAACACCCGCTCTGATACCACACTACTGGCCAGGCAGGACAGCTTCTCGTCTGCAAACCCCGCAAGTTGCGGCCACGCATCAAGTTTGGCTGCCCAGTAGTCCATGGGATCCTCTAAGTGCTGTGCAAGTAGGCCACCACCTGCTGGTGCAGGGTCTGCTTCATGTCCTGCTGCTGCTGGTGGCGGCTACCCTCCTCACTAGGCGGGTGAAGGAAATTGCTCATTAAGGAATCCAGACTTAAGCGACTGTTGATGGAACTGCTACTGCTCCTACCCCCCCAGCTCCCCACAGCAGCCGTGGCAGTAGTACGTGAGCAATGACTGGCAGGAATCCCCCGGTCAGAACTGACAGAGGATGGACAATGGCGCACATAGGCAGCGGCCAACTGTGTGCTCAGTATTTCTCTATAGTATGCCAGTTGTTCCTTCCTCTCAGCAGCAGGAAAAAAGTCACCCATTTTGGACCGGTAGCGAGGGTCCAAGAGGGTGGAGAGCCAAAAGTCATCCCTATGCATGATGTTGACTATTTGGCTGTCACTAGTTAGGCAAAGAAGCATGCTGCGGGCCATCTGCGCAAGTGACTCTGTGGGACTCCCAGTCTCCATATCCACAGTATACTGCCACAGTGCTTCTGGGTCATCTGCCTCGTTTTCTACCTCCTCCCGATGCTCCTGCTCCTCCTCTCCTGTCACCTGAGTAGAAAAACCACAAATTGCACCAGACTCTGCTTGTGCTCCAATGTCCTCCTCCTCCTCCTCCAGTTCAGCCCCCACCAGACCCATGTGGCCATGAGATGTAGTCTCCACTTCTCCAGTGCCCTGACCAGACAGATTTTGCAGCATGAGTTCCAGAACATGAAGCAGTCCTGGCGACTGACAAATAACGTGGCCTCTTCAAAAGGCCTAAACAAACGGTAGGTGTCACGCATGAGCTGCCAGTGGCTGACATCAAATTTACACAGGGGAGTACTACGGTCCGCTTGCATCATCAAAAAATCATTAATGGCTTTTCTCTGTTCATACAGGCGGTCTATCATATGGAGGCTGGAATTCTAACGGGTGGAAACATCGCATATCAGACTATGTTGGGGTAGGCCGTTCTGGCATTGCAAATCGAAGAGGGTGTGCTTGGCTTTGTAAGAATGGCTGAAGTGCGTGCACAGTATCCTGGCCATTTTTAAAATGTCTTGCAGATGGGTGTAAGACTTCAGGAACTTGTTGACTACCAGATTGAACACGTGCGCCATGCAGGGCGCATGGACCATCCCTCCTCTGTCCAGCGCGGACACCATGTTCCTCCCATTGTCTGTCACCATGGTTCTGATTTTTAGTTTAGTTAGAGAAAGCCACACATTGATTTCTTCTTGCATGACGCGGAGCAGTTACTCCCCTGTGTGACTTGCATGACACCGCTGTGCCCTGTCTATAGTAAATAAGCAAAGAGATGTGCATAATTGACCAATGAAAAACTTTATTGATGATACATTTTTAAAACACACTTAAAAACCCAAATGGGGATGCATATCACAGAAAACTCCCTGGAAGAAGATATAATGGATAATAGAGAATAATAACCAAAATCAATATATAGTAGAAGAAAATCATCCAAGTCAATATATAAGGTAAGTAGAAATCAAAAAATGGAAATAAAATAATACAAGTATTTTTTGGACCAAGTAACACAACCCAATAACAAAATTAGCAGGTACTATAGTAAAAGTTGTAGGTCCAGATAAGGTGCAAATGAGTAAGGTTCCAGTCTACATTACCGTATATAAAGATGCAGCCCAGGGAGGAAAAGATGCCCCACGCGTATCGCCCAACTTGCGGGCTTCGTCAGGGGATATCGGCATATGATGCGTGATATGTTTATATACCCCGGCCATCCCGCCGCGGCCCAGCCTACCTACTTCCGCTCTGAGACAGAGTAACATCCGGTCATGCGCAACGCAGACCGACAAAGCGGCCATGCGTTCCAAATGGCCGGAAGTGTCGCACAAGGTAGAGTAATGTGCGTTCCACCGGCTGGAGTTTAAAAAAATATAGATTCTGGATCATAGTTATATCTATTAAAAGAAATATGTGGTATGTATAGGCAAAAACTGATCGCCGAATTTGAAAGATAAAACCCCATAAAGACATACTTGAATTTAATTAGAACCATGTATGAAAAGTGACTAAAATATTCAAGTGCAAAAATAGGAAGGGACAATTGTCACAGTATTCCTGTAACGGCGCAATATATCACTTTATGGTGTCCAATAACTAATAACCCAGAGGAGGATAAGGATATCAAAAAGAGTTTTGACAACAAGATCTGTTAAATAAAGGAGCATAAGACAAAAAGAAAAAAATGAATGTTATTGCATTTATCAATGTCGGTAGCATAGTATGAATGGGTACAAACTCAAGATGATATTAGTATGTCAAGTATAAGTGATATATAGAGTTCAGGATGCGTTCTTAATGAAGATAACGACGGTGCCTAAATCCAAACTAAAATTGTATCCTTGTATATCCATAGTATTACTTTGTCGAAAACGCATATCAATATATCAATAAGCAGTGACGAGTGGCAAAATAGAATATATAGCTTTATAATCTGTATATCTGTTAGAGATAACAGGGTGAGTGGCGACAACACAGGAGTCTGATCTGAAAAGCACATATTTTCTGGTAAGCTTGGCGCCTTGACAACAAGATACTAAACCACCACATACTAGAACCGGATAAACGAAAAATAAGAAATGAAATTAAAAACAAAGTCGCAAGTACATCAAAATGGTAAGTATGGTTGTGACGAAGATATATATAGAGCCAAGGTAATAGTATACAAAAGTTGGTATACCCAACAAAGTCAATCAGACTGATGGATTAGAGAAAACAAGAAATAAATTATCAGAGTATCGGCGCATAAGATATGTCCTTAAAAGAGGTTTGTTTGTAGAATAGCGTGACATAATCAAAATGGTACAGTGTATTGGAAGTGTTAAAAATCAAGATAAATCTAAAGTGCATAGTGCTAAATAGTATACGTGATAACTCTAAAATGCATATCCCAAGGGTGTTGTGTATTTTACTCAAACGAGGGTACTCCATATCTCTGTTTGAAAATAGCAGCATTTAGTGACGACACACAAGTGTGGTCTACGGGTACACAAATTCCTAAGAGAGTAAGAGCAATACCGCAAGTACGTCGAAATAGTGGGTATCGTTGTGACGAAAATGCATATAGAACCAAGATTGTCAAATACACAAGGTGGTCTACCCAATGAAGTCAATCAGACTAGTGGGTGTTGCACAAACAAAAATAGAGTGTCAAAATATCGGCGCATAAGGTATGTCCTTAAAGGGAGTTTATTTGTCAAATAGTGTGACATAATCAGGATGGTAATTTATGTTAAAAATATTAAAAATCAAGGTATGTCTAAAGAGCGTGATGCTCGATAGTACATACATTAACCCTAGAATACATAGCCGGGTGTATTGTCTATTTTTCACGAACAGGCAGACACAAGGTGTGCTGTCCATGTAGGTAATTATCATAATGTAGGGCCTCTAAGTTTATAGGCATGGTAGTAAGAAAAGGAAGCGGCGGGAGGGCTGAGCCACAACAGGGCGGCCAGGGCACGCAAAAAGGTCCGTTATCAAAGATATTCAGATAAACAATTTAGATAATAAATAGAAACAATGTATTAGTCAATAATAAATAGAAGATCACATCATATTGGCATAAATAGAATCCAAAAACCAAAGGGGGTCGGACAAAAACCATGGGAAACATAAAAAAAAGAAAAAAGAGAAGAAAAGAAAATATATGAGGTCGGCAAGTCAGAAATCAAAAATCAAGAGGTCAATACCAGGGTAGCAGATGCATAAACTATATTCAAATAAATAGCAGGGATAGCGGTCGGGGGGCTAGAAATCACCCAGGCAAACGGCATGACTTCGTGGGTGTAGGTTCAAAAAGAGGGGGTCGGAACTGATTGTAGACAAATCGTAACGAGATGTTGTGTCTAGGCCAGTTTTTTCTCGAGTCCAAGTGGATGTAGCAGGAGTGGAATCGAAGGCTTCTTCCACCAAAACAAAAAAGGAATCTAAGATTCGAGAGAAGACAAGCAGAGGTGAGATATCAAACTAAACAAAGCTACATGCGTGCAATTGATTAAGGGGCCCTATAAAAAATATATACAATAAGGGGTCCAGGATGTGTACTGTGAAAAAGCCAGTGCATAGTAATACACATACAAGGTGAAACAAATACAACAAAATTATATTTAATAATTGAGGGATAGGTGCATGTCAGTTGTATGAAGTTATGAAAAGAAGGTGGTGTGTATGCAGGATGATGAATTCAAAAGAAACCAGAAATTGAATTAAGTTAAGTGTGAGTTGGTGGTGTCGGTAGGCCTAAGATTTATAGTGGCCTGTAAAAAGCAGCTCCTCGTTGAGTCCTTTAGGTGCCACTGTATCCAATGTATAAATCCACCTAGATTCGTTACGTAGTAATAGGGGAACAATGTCCCCACCCCTGTTGTTAAGTGTGACCTTTTCCAATCCAAAGACCCGAAGGCCTCTCGGGTGGCCCCCATGATGTTGTAAAAAGTGTAGGGCAACCGAGGTTAATTTCTTACCTTTTTGTCGGTCAGAGTAGGCTGTACGGATGTTGGACAAATGCTGCTGGCATCTTTTTCGAAGCTCTTGTGTGGTCTGACCAACATATAGTTTGTGACATGGGCACATGAGTATGTAGATGACTCCCCGTGTTTTACAGTTAATGTAGTCCCGGATCCTGTATCTTTTGTTGCAAGTGGGATCCTCAAAAAAAGTGGTGCGTGAAATAAAGGGGCAGATGGAGCAGTCCCCACATGGATATGAGCCATGAAGGCGTACTCCCCGTCCAAGAGAGGTCGACGGGCGTTGGAAATGACTGTTGGACAGGGCATCCTTTAGATTTCTTGAGCGTCTAGCTATAATTTGTGGCTTATCAGTGAGAAAAGGCAAAAGTCTGTTGTCACTCTTTAGGACGTCCCAGTTTTTTTCAAAGATCTTGAACATTTCAGTCCACTGATTGTTGTACGTCGTGATCATCCTAGGTTTGGAATCCGTGACACGTGTCTTGGGCTGCAGTAAATGTCGACGATCACTGTTCTTGGCCCGAAGAAACCCCTTGGAAATGACTTTGCGGGGATAGCCTCTATTCTGAAAGCGGGAAGTCAATTCATGTGCATGTTGCTTGAAATCCACCTCGTGGCTACAATTCCGTTTTACACGGAAAAATTGGCCCGTGGGTATCCCATTTTTTAAATGGTTTGGGTGAAAACTGGAAAAGTGTAGCAGGCTGTTAGAAGCTGTTGATTTGCGGTAAAGAGAGGTAGTGAGTTTGGGGTGTTCATATCTGATTTTGAGGTCCAGAAAATCCACTACTGCATCCGAAATGTGTGCAGTCAGTCTAATATTCCATGGATTTGTGTTGAGTTGGCTGATGAAATTGTTACAGTCTTCAAGGTTACCTGTCCATAGAAAGAGAATGTCGTCAATATAACGGTACCACCCCGCTACCCAGATCTTATAGGCATCGAGGTGGTAGACCACATTCTCCTCCCACCACCCCATAAATAAGTTCGCATACGATGGGGCGCATTTTGCCCCCATAGCAGTGCCCGAAACTTGTTTGTGGAATACCCGATCAAAAAGAAAATAATTTTGGTGTAACACCAGGTACAGAAGGTCCAAAAGAAAGGAGTCATGCCTCCTATCCATTGACCACTGTTTGTCAAGAAAAAGGCATTGATGCCTACCTGGTGATCGATGATTGTGTACAGGGCTTTCACATCAAGCGTGACCAGTAAGACGGAAGTTGTCGTCTCAAAGGCTTCAATTCTCTGTATGAGGTGTGTGGTATCCCGGATGTAGGATGGCAAAACGGCAACCAGGGGCTGAAGGAAAAAATCGAGATAAGTGCATAATTTTTCATTCAGGCCCCCGATCCCCGAGACAATTGGACGCCCTGGGAGAGACTTGTGAGAGACTTGTGTACCTTGGGTAACATGTAGAAGGTCGGTATTACAGGTTTATCTGTAGTGAGGAAACGTATTTCACTTTTGTTGATGATACCGGCTTGTAGGGCTGCACATGTGGTATGATGGAGCAGCACTTGTGGGGGCGGAGGTGGTGGTGGAGAAGGAGGAGGCAGAGGAGGCGGACACTGGCGCAGGAGCAGCAGTTTGACAACGTGGAGAAAGCGCCGTCTCTTGTGGAAGTTGTTGGTGTGGCTGGGCAGGAAGCACATTCACCCAGTGGGCTGTAAAGGACATATACTGGCCCTGACCATAATTATAGCTCCACATGTCCGCGCTGCCATGCACCTTGGAAGAAACTGATAAGCTCAAGGAATGTGCGAGCCCTTCACCAATATGGCACAGCCTTTTTGGAAAAAAAATTGCAGCTTGGAACTCTCCACCTCGGTTCGGCACAAGCCATTAGTTCTCTGAAGGGTGCAGAGTCCACGACTTGGAAAGGGAGAGACTGTAGTACCAACAACTTCAACAAGAGCACGGTCTGCTTCTGCACCTTAGGATGGCAGGACGCACAGAGTTGTCTTTTTGTAATCACCTCGCTCAACGACTGCTGGCGCCAATGCGTAGCGAGAAGTAGGAGCATCTTGACCGGGAGATGATGTCAAAGACAAACAGCTCCCTTCGGCAGTGGTGCTGGAGCCTTGACTTGCTGAAAAAGGTGCTGCTGCTGTTGCTGCGCCTGCAGGATGGACCACATCTGACACCCGTTTCTCCCAGGCCATTGGATGGTGACGCTGCATGTGTTGGCGCAGGGCCATGGTGCCAAGGTTAGCTCCCTGGCCACGCTTCACTTTCTGCCTGCAGATATGACATATACCCACGCTCAGCTCCTCTGGTGTCTTTACCAAAAACTGCCACACTGCTGAGGTGCTAATTTTACCGCCAACACTCTGCACTAAGCGAATACTACCGCTGCTGCCTCGCTGAGCCCCTGAACCACTGCTTAATTGGGCCTGCGAATCGGGATTTGTACCCCGCGTACGTTTGGCTCCCATCCTCGCACTGCTGCCACCCTGCTGATTTACAGCCACAGTAGCGACTTGCTGCCTGCTCCACAAGCTGACACTCTCTTTGCCCGACGATGATAAATCCCCTGCTACACCCGGCTCCCAAGTGCGATCGGCTACATCATCATCAATTTGCGTATCCCGGTCACTGCTACTCTCCTCACCGGTGTCAGTATGCACAGCCTGCCTACTGCAGGAAGCAGCGGAAGTCTGCCCCACCTCTTCACTGCAAAGCAGCTGCTGACTGTCCTCAAACACTTCGTCCTCGCTCAATAGTGGCGCTGAGCCCAAACCACCTAGTAGCTCTCTGGCTGAGGGAAAGGAACAGGACAGAGCCTGATTGAGGACAGGTGAGAGCCGCTGACCTGCTCCTGGGCCATGCCAACTAATTGTTGTATCAGAGGAACCCACGGACTCTTGGCTGGGGTTGTCAGATGTCATATTTCAGGAATTGGATGACCTAGTCAACCATTCAATAACCTTTGGGTTGTTGATCAACACACTGCCAATTCGTTCTCTGAAAGGCTGAGAGGTGCGTCCCACATCTTGGAGAGGGCACGGGCACTCTAATAGATCTTGCCTTTCAAGGTCGGAAACATGGTTGTTTGTTGTGTGCTGGATGTCAGGTATCTTTTGGAGGTATGCATCTTTGTTGGTGCCAGGAGCGTCTTCAGAGTGGGGGCTTGTCTATAGGTAAGTGTGGGGATCTTCGATAGGGTTTTTGCCAAATTCTTCTGTAAAATGTGCCAGTGTTTCTCTAGGACCGCCCTAATGATTTTATGATCCGAGGAATATGTGGTGACAAAATTGAGGTTACAGTTGTTGTTTGTAGAGGTGAATTTTGTGGACAGGAGTAGGCATTGTTCCTGAGTGAGAGTATTTGTTTTCCGGTAGGCATCCTAATAATGTGAGAGGGATAACCCTTCTGTTTGAATCTCTCTCTCAGGATTTCCGACTGGCTTTTATAGGTAGTCGGGTTAGTGCAGTTCTTTCTGATGCGCTGACTGTAAGGGATGTTGGTGAGCCATTTTCTGTAATGGGAACTGGAGAATTCTAAGAAACTATTAATGTCAACTGATTTGAAATAGGTCTCTGTTATTAATTGCATTCCAGTGGGATCTAGAGATATTAATAGGTCCAGAAACTCGATACTCTTGGGGGAAATGTTCAAGGATTAAGTGATACCCCATGTGTTGGCATTAATGACTTGAAGGAATTCCCGGGCTTCTTGTTCCGCGCCAACCCATATTAGGAACAAGTCTTCAATATAAAGTTCAAACATTTTTATCTTCTTCTTATATTGAGAATTCCTCTTATATTGAGAAACTATCATACACTGACAAATAAAGAGAGGAGGGGAAAAAAAAACATGGTTTAAGTGAAGTCTCAGAAACTAACACACTGACAAATAAAGAGAGAAGGAGAAGAGGAAAAAAAAACATGGTTTAAGTGAAGTCTCAGAAACTAACACACTGACAAATAAAGAGAGAAGGAGAAGAGGAAAAAAAAAACACTTCCTGCTTTTTAGGCGCCAAATCTTTAGATAAAAACACAGCAACTAACAGCAGGCCTTCCATTACTTGCCACCCCACATCATCAGATACAGATAAATACCAATGACTCATTTGTTCAATCTGTAGCCAATGCAGCGATGTCAGTTTAATAACTTATATATGTACCTGTTGTTTGTTATTCATTTATCACTGCCAGACCATGGATTTACTTTTTAATTGGCTCATCGATCAATTCACTGCCAGACCATGGATTTACTTTTTAATTGGCTCATCGATCAATTTTACTATATAAATTCATTATCTGTATATCAGTTTTACATTACTGAAAACCCTAGGGCAAAAGGTCTTATGTATATGCTTACTTTGTACCATGTGTCTGCATGTATGTGTGTATGTCTGTATATCAGTTTTACATTACTGAAAACCCTAGGGCAAAAGGTCTTCTGTATATGCTTACTTTGTACCATGTGTCTGCATGTATGTGTGTATGTGTATTTTACCATTTCTCTGTATTAGAGATGAGCGAGCACTAAAATGCTCGGGTACTCGTTATTCGAGACAAACTTTTCCCGATGCTTTTCAAGGGGACCAAGGCTCTGCACAGGGAAGCTTGGCCAAACACCTGGGAACCTCAGAAAAGGATGGAAACACCACGGAAAAAAAAAAAAAATTTCTTTAATATATACCAATAAAGATAGTTGTTTCAACATTTCCCCCTCCTCTTGACTAATGGGCTCTAGTGAGGCCGCATAGGCCTTTTTTGTGAATGAATTGTCTGAATCTAATGAGGACCCAGTCAAGACCTTAACCACGACCTAACCCTTTTGTCAATGTCCTCGTCAAACAGACACGGGGTTAGCTGCATATTGAACCAAACAAGCACCGCTTACACCCGTGATCGGTGCCGGCAAAGCCAGCGGCAGCATTTCATAAACGGTGGCATCTGGGAGCCTTCATCTTTGCTTTGATCACCGCTCCATGTGATGTAATTGGGAGTGGCGATCTGTTGCAATGACACCCTCAGGTCATACAAAGACCCGAGGCTGCCTTGTTCAGGCAGATCTATTACAATACAAGATTTGCACATTGTAATAGATGATGTGAAAAAAACCTCATACTGTAGTATGGCAGTATATGGTAGGATCAATCAGACAACCTAGGATTAAAATACCCTATGAGGAAGCAATTTCCGAAATGCGCATTGGGGTGCTTGGAGGTGCATTCACTGAACATGGGCAAAGGAGCTAACTTGCTGCAACTTTGTGTTTACTTTAGTGCCTCCCAAAACTGTTTTGATGACTCACCTGCCTGATGGCTATTGTTGTATTGGAATCTTTACATATTTTACCACAATAAATATACATACATTTTTATAATTATGTATGGGGTCTGGAAAATATTAAAAAAACAAGTAGAAAAAGGAATTTTTTTCAATGTATAAAACCTTAAAGTTAAAATCACCCCTCTTTCCTTAGACTGATATAAAAATTAAATAAATAATTTACATCATAAACATGTAAAGTATCACCGCATCCCAAAATGTCTGTTCTGTCTAAATATTAAAACGGTTATTACCGCCATTGAACCCCGTAGAGGTGCTCAAATGCCAGAAATGCCAATTTTTGGGCGTTTTGCGACATATAAAAAATTTAACAAAAGGATCGAAAGGTTGTAAAGTCTTCAAAATGCTAGCTGAGCTCTGTACACTGAAGTATGAAAAAGTCAGAATATGGCCGTTTGCCCATAAAGCAGTTTACCAACACATATGGGGTATCAGCATACTCAGGAGAAATTGAGTATTAAAGTGCTTTTCGTCATTTAATCCATCGTGAATAGAGATGAGCGAGCACTAAAATGCTCGGGTACTCGTTATTCGAGACAAACTTTTCCCGATGCTTGAGTGCTCGTCTCGAATAACGAGCCCCATTGAAGTCAATGGGAGACTCGAGCATTTTTCAAGGGGACCAAGGCTCTGCACAGGGAAGCTTGGCCAAACACCTGGGAACCTCAGAAAAGGATGGAAACACCACGGAAATGGACAGGAAACAGCAGGGGCAGCATGCATGGATGCCTCTGAGGCTGCTTAATCGCACCATTATGCAAAAATTATGGGCAACAGCATGGCCATGACAGAGTGACCGAATGAGGCTAGATAGCATCTAAAACATGCAATAATTGACCCTGACACTATAGGGGACGGCATGCAGAGGCAGCGGCAGCAGTGGCAGGCTAGAGAGTGTCATGGCGACATACCCTAAATGGACTTAGGTTTCACCAAAGGAGGTGAAATGATTTCCTATGTGAACAAAAGGTTGACGGTATATTTAGTCGATAACACAGCATGGTGGCGACATAGTGACCAAGTTCCATAACGTATCTGGTGAAACACCCGAAAAATGAGCCTGACACAGCTCTTTTGATAAGGGGACGACATGTGGAGGCAGCCATGGAGACGACTTCCATGATTAAGAGCGACAGTATGTTTTACTCAGCTTATATTCGAGTCTAAAATAAAATAACACTGTACTCACCTTTTCCAAATCCCACCGCAGCTCCTCTCATCTCCAGCTATGTCTTCGGGTCTCTGTGCGATGCAGGCACCCACATTATGAAGTCAGCTGATGCAAGCGGCGTATGCACAATGACATGGGCAAGCGGTTGATGTCATAGTGTGTGACATCAACACCTGCGGGGCCATCGGAAAGGTTATTATGGTAGGCTATATACTAATGAGCATGGGCTGGCTAGCTATATACCAGGGGGCATGGGCTGGATAGCTTTATACCAGGGGGTATGGGCTTGCTAGATATATAGTAGGGGGAATGGGCTGTCTGGCTATATACCAGGGGGCAGGGTCTGCCAGGCTATATACTAGGGGGTATGGGCTGGCTATTTACTGGTGGCATGGGCTGGCTGGCTATATACTAGGGGGCATAGACTGGCAGTGTATATACTAGGGGGCATGGGCTGGCAGGCTATATACTGAGGGTTATGGGCTGGCTGCTTATATACTAGGGGCATGGGCTGGCTGGCTATATACTTGGGGTTATGGGCTGGCTGCTTATATACTAGGGGGCAAGGGCTGGCTGGCTATATACTGGGGGCATGGGCAAGTTGTCTATATACTGAGGCAATTAGGATTGCTAAAATTATTTTAATTTACCAGATACCAGAATACTGATATAGAGATATTTTTTTTGCCATTGTTATGCAAAAGTTTAATACACTAAGATTACTATGCATTGGCATTGCTTCCAAGCTTTAGAAGACACACCTGTGGATGTATTTAAAGACACCCCTGAAACACACTGCTTCTTTGTGTAACATCATGGTAAAGTGTAAAGAAATCAGCCAAGATCTATATCAAAAAGAGAATTGTACAAACAAGTTTGGAATATCCAGCTGTCATGCCACTCAGAAAGGGGACTAGTTCTGCATCCTAGAGATTGCTTTGGTCCGAAATGTACATATTAACCCAAGAACAAAATCAAAAGACCTTGTGAAGATGCTGGCCGAAGCTGGTAAGAGTATGTCATTACCCACAGTGAAAAAAGTACAGTTTCTACATGTATCTATATGTTTCTCCTGAACAAATCTTCAAGTGACACTTGCAGCAAACTACAATTTCTAGCTGCATGGAGCAACATGAAAGATACTTCACAATATCCAGAGCGGGGCCGAATCGAATAATAACTCACAGAAATAGCGTTGAGTCTTGTTAAGCTATGCCCTCACAAAACACTTGCTGCTTTATTAAAATATCCACAAAATATCCACAAATATCCATCTTGGAGTCAGATTTCTCCTTTTCCATCACACCACTCCTTTCATAGGCTCCACGTGACAAAGAAATTATACTGTCTGGTATTCCTTCTTTACACAATGCCACTGTGCAGAATAGGATTTTTGTCTAAATGTATTGCTTCCTAGATAAACAACTACACATTATTAGGAAAAAAAAGAAGTATACACCTTTAAGAAAGTATAGACCCTGCTATAAGTTTCCTATTTTTGCTGTGTATTTAAGGACCCTTTGAAGTTGAAAGTGTAATGATAATCTGAAACCATAAATAAGAAGCACACCTTGTAATCTAGTGCCAAGAGGAAACAAAAGCCACAACAACAAAACAACTTCAACAATGTGTTACTTAAAGAAAGCAGGAGTCTAAAAACTACCTTCTGCCTTGGTCAATACAGACAGTTTCACAATGAATAGTAAAAAGGAAGGTATCAATGAATTTTTCCTATTGTTACTGTAAATGCTAAGGAAAGAAAATAACGTAGGTGGGGATAATCTCAATTAAATAGAATATACAACAAAAATTACCTACATTCAATACGTGATGTTATTGTATACTTTCCTACTGTATAATTTTTTAGGAAAAGTAAATACTGAAGCTTCTTCTTTTCAAACAAATATAAAGTTATTGTGAATTGCGGAAAATTAATTCATCTGTTAAAAAGAAATATAAATCTATAGATTCCTTTTACACAACTACAGACTTTTATGGAATATTATGAAACATAGACTAGTTCATTATGCCCAGGGTTATATTAAGTGTTGCTGCTGCCCTATTGGTATTTGATGCATTTTGCCCAATGCATTTGCACACAATTCCAGCACAGTGGGGAGGATCACATCTGCGGTGACACTGCATGGCTTGCGGTCAGGAACCTGTACCCCTGGGTTTTGCATTGTGCACATGCAATCAAGAGAAACTCCTCCTCACTGTGCATGAATTGCTTTCATAAATGTAATTGAAGCACATGTAAACATAACCACCAAGAACCTAAGTGCACCCAATAACCTTAAGCCAACTAACCCGAACCCCACTAAGCCTAAGCTACTGACCCACCAACATATACAGTGTCCTCCATAATAAAATGTTTTTTAGCTGTAGGGAGGGGGGGGGGGGCATAAAAACAAATAAGCAGTTGTACTTCCCTCCCTCTGCTGCTCCTTCCTGCACTGTGCCTCCCATCACCCCTGGTCTCTGTGTGTAGTGATAATATAACCAGAGTGTCAGCCCCTACAGGTTCTGGCAGAGAGTGTAGAGGTAGTACGCTGTGGTCATGACATCACTGCTGCCTCTCTGTATCCATAAAGAGACCAGGGTGATGGGAGACACAGGGCTTGACTGTATACTGTGTACTGTTATACTGTGTATATATATATATATATATATATATATATATATATATATATATATATTCCCATTCCCTCCTCCCTGGGCAGCCATAGGCATCTTGTCCCCGGTGCCTAGGCATAAATATGGCCCTTAAAGGGGTCATCCGGTCATAAAAAGCTACGTATGGCCAGGCTGGGGCGGGCCATTTAAAAACAATAAACATGTACTTACCTCCTCCGGCGCCGCTGATGTCCTGGCCCGCGATCCGTTATCCGTGATCCATGCCCCTGTGTGTTTACAAAAGCATAGAAGCCGCGCACAGGGAGCTTCCGGACGGCGATGTGGCCGGCTCCTCCCATCTGTCCCTATCTCTCAGTGTTGTAAGCACTGGAAGATGGTGTTGGATGGGAGCTTCCAGCCGGCAGGAAGCTCCCTGTGCACCCTTATAAAGAAACCGGCGCACAAATGAGACGGACCATGGCGCGGTACATCAACAGCGCCGGACGATGTAAGTACACATTTATTATTTTTAAATAGCCCACCCCAGCCTGGCCCTAAGTAAATTTCTATACCCGGATAACCCCTTTAACACATTTAAAAATCTGTATAACTCATATATATGCTCCATATAACCTTGTTATAGGACAATTCTGGTGGACTTTGTTATAATACAGATGATAACTATTGTAATGGGGTGTCTGCTGGAGCAGCATTCATTGCTGGAAAAGGACATTTCCCACCCAGGAAAAGCTGGGTAGTTTCGACTAGAACTCAGGTAATGAGGAGTAATTGCCATCCAGTTGGAAGTCCTGCATAAGCACTTTGTGCAGACTTCCTACATGGGCTTCATCCTGGGGAAGAGACAAGCCATGTAAGTTGTGAACTGAAATACAGTGGATTTTTGTGGTTCCAGGCAGTAGGGAACCTCTATGTTTAGTAAGTGGCAGAGAGGTTTAGGCTTTATTTTGATGTTGTGTTTATTTTGTATTAACAATGTTCCTGTGGAGTGTTGTAAAGTAGATAATGCATATATAAAAACCCCAGCAAGTTTTCAATATGGGGAACAGCCAACTGTTCTTGAAGTCCAGCTCATGCAGGTACCTGCTGATGTAACATGCAGAGGAGAGGTTCAACTTTGTGATACGATGGCCAGTAAAGGTGTGTCATCTGACAACCAGTGGATTGCATTTGCCTTGATTAACAAATGACAACCTGTGCAACCCTCATGTAACTTTGTAACAAACACAAATTATTAAACAAAATAAAACTCTCATCACAGTGGAGGTTTATGCACAAATAGGGATTTATAAAAAAAATAACACAAGGTGAACAGATTTATATCTACCATAATACACAACATCAACAAGAATTTACACTAACAAAAATGCTAAAGCAAAAACCATGCAATATTTGGATGCAATCCATCAATGTGTCAACAAAAATATAACACACCTTCATGCAATTTTGCAGCAAAATAATAAAAGTAATAACATTTAAAAAAAGTAATAGCAACAATTACATGAAAAAATTATATACAAATCCAGAATACTTACATAAAGAAAATATACTTTCCTAAAAACAGTAAGATGTAAGGAGTTCATATATATGCCACATGTGTATATTCACCAAAATATGCAGCAAAGGGAACATCCACGGGGAGCACCATTTTTTGCAGAAAATTACACTGAGCTTCACACAGATATATTACAGATATATTAGTGTATGCTCCCTTACACAACGGTAACCCAAATAAAAAACTATCTATTCATAAACCAAGCTAATGAGATAACAAAAGTCACTTTTAGATGTGCGCCATTGTATTAGCCGCGCAGTAACGGAACCCTTTGCGGTATATAGGAATTTGAGTAAGAACGTTATAACATGAGTGTCATGTCTCGGGTCGCAGGCGCACCTTTGTGCCCCTGTGTGCCTCACCAGCCCGGCTGCAGACTGACTCACCTCTCCCTGCTCCAGTGACGGGTCCTGTTGTCCGGTGCACGCATCCCTGCCTCCCAGATCATTTCTGTCCAGCAGAGAAGAACATCAAAGCCGATGCCCTCTCTAGTGCCTCTGATGGTATTTGGGACGTACCAGCTCCTCGACATATCGTTCCTCCTGGAAGGCTTGTTGTTGCTACTCCTGTGGATCTACAGCAAATTCCTCCTGACAAGACCTATATCCAACCTGCCCTTTGGAAGAGGATATTATCTTGGGGACATTGCTTTCATGTGGCTGGGCACCCTGAGGTACAGAGATCTGTCGCTCTCATCTCTCGTTTCTATTGGTGGCCAGGTCTGGTCAAGGATGTACAAGACTTTGTGAGTTCCTGTGCTTCCTGTGCCTGAAATAAGTCATCATGTCTCAAGCCAGAAGGTCTGCTCCTGCCACTGCCTATACCAAGCTGCCCATGGACTCACGTGGTAATGGACTTTATTACGCATCTTCCACTTTCTTCTGGTAATATGGTCATCTGGGTGGTCACAGAATGTTTCTTTAAAATGTCCCACTTCATTCCTCTGCCTGGTCTGCCATCAGCTTCTCGTCTTGCCAGCCTGTTCTTTCTCCACATCTTCCGGCTTCATGGACTTCATCAGCACATTGTCTCGGGCCGTGGAAGACTTGGCACAAGACCTCAAGTCCATCTGGGAGCAAAGTCTCGGCAAACTCAATTTCGGACGTCCACCCGCACCAAAACCCAGGCAGACAAGAGACGCAGGTCTCCTTCAGTCTTCTTTCTGGGTGATAAAACGTGGCTGTCCTCCAGATATGTCTGGCTTAAGCTACAAAATTGGTCATTGTTTCCTGGGTCCATTCCAGGTGCTGTAGCGCATCAACACCATGGCTTACAAGCTTCGTCTTCCTCCCACCATGCGCATTCCGAACTCCTTCTACGTCTCCCTTCTAAAGCCTGTCATCCTAAATCGTTTCTCCTCCTTCTCGGTGGAGGCGGATTCCATCGATGTCTTTGAAGTAAAGGAGATCCTTGACATGAAGATGGTGAGAGGGAGATGTTATCTTCTTGTCAACTGGAGGGGATTTAGGCCAGAGGAGACATCTTGGAAACCTAAAGACAACATCTTGGACCGCTGTGTTTTTCATAGGTTCCTTAAGACCAAGAAGAGGGGGAGGTTGAAGGGGGAATACTGTCACTGGTGCTCCTGCGACCCATGTCTTGGCGGATGGAGGTTGGCGTGAAATAAAACCTTTATCCAGAAACGTGTGTGATTTTTTTTGTTACAAACAACTTTATGGACATGTTCTGGGTTGTGGTGTTAATATGTAGCCACATTAGGTGACGAGGATGGAATGTTCTTTGTTTCACTCAATTTTGGTAAAAAAACGCACAAAATATAGGGCGATCAAAAAGCAACTGTGTTCTCAGATTGTTCTGGATAGGAGAGGTTAATATAACATGAACATTAATTGATATTATCCCTTATCAAAATTTAGTAACATATAAAGTCAATATTTACATTATCTGTGAGGGGCATCAACTCCTGTGTGCAGCCCCCTCCAAATCCAAGAATCTGGAAGGGGCGGCACAATTCAAAAAGTTATATCTTTGGCTCTATGGCACATAGAAACTCATTTCTTATGAAAGAGAAGAATCTCCTTTTTCATAATAATCTAAATAGGTTTCAGGAAACTGGAGATATTAAAGGGGTATTCCCACAAAGACAAGTTTCTTATATTTTCTCGGGATAACAAAATAACACACTCTCTAATTCACTGTTATTAACAAAAATGCAGCATTTCACAGATATAAGTACAACCTGTCTCTATCAGTCCTGCTGTACACAATTTCAATAGCCCCTAGATTTCTGTCTTTCTGCTCTGTGCCTGTAGCCACGCCCCCTGCACGGAGTTCAGAGACACTCACTGATCACTTCCTACCAGGACATCATGAGCAGAGAGAGGCTACAAACTACAAGGAGATAAGTGATCCGGGGAAGGGGGAGGCAGGCACATATCTGTGAGATGTAGCAGAGCTCACAGTGTAACAGTGTAAAAGTCAGGCTGACAGACAGAGGCAGACAATGTGCAATCTCATGCATCTCTGATCTGTCTCATCTCTTTCTATGTGTAAGATACTAGTACAATGTCAGAAGCCAGATGAAAGTGTATATACACCTGTACCCTGATAATGTAACCACATTGTCACCCCACAAAACTAGATGGGTCATAATGTATCTGCTTAGAGGGGCCCCACCCACACCCTGGAATTTTGCACCGAGGAGCTTGGACAGTTACATTGTAAAGTAAGGGGTTAAAAGGATCTTTATTGTATTAACATCACAAGGGGATTGAAATGTGAGAATTTGCTTTTGTGGTAAAACCCCTTTAACTGTTAAAGGAGTGATTTTTATATATAAATGTGAATATCTTTGGTTCCATGACCCCTACAATCACATTTTAATTTCAAAGGAGAGATTCTCCTCTTTCATAGGAAAAAAGAAGTGAGTTTCTAGGTGCCACAGAGCTAATGTATCCCATATGTCCTTGACTATACAGATGCCACCCTGTGAGGATGTATGAGATATGTCCTTGGCAGGGAAAGGGTTAAAAAAGGTTGTGTCTCAGGATACTAAGGGGAGTTATCCTAAGCTGCAAAAGCTTCCTCGCTATGTAAAGTTTGAGGTAGAGAAAATGGCAAGAGAGGACAGGGAGGAAGCACTAGTAGTGTGACATCTTAGGGGGTAACATTGGATATAAAGGTGTGGATTGTGCTCACCGTTTTTGGTTGTGCTACAAATAGGCACAACACTATTGTAGGCTTTGTAGTAAAATTTTTAGTCTGGTGCTGCCTCCAGAGGATGATCTCCTATATAGAGTTTCCAAACTCTATAGGACATGTGAGAGTAGTTTATTGTTGTGGTCCAAAAGGATGGCACACTCAGAGGTAAGTACTGTATCCCTTTCTCAAGTGAACAAAAGACAAATTCCTGTAACATGTACTGTATGGTTGACCCCTAATGTAATTGATTCCCAATGTAGGAGCTTTGACTGTGGAGGTAGGGTTGTTGGAAATGAAAAGTCTTATGGCTTTCATCTGGAGGGGAATAAAAGCAATGGGGTGGCTGCTGAAGCAGCACTTATTTCTGTAAAAGGACATTTCCCACCCAGGAAAAGCTGCGTAGTTTCCTCTAGGACTTGGGTAATGAGGAGTCTTTGGCATCCAGCTGGAAGTCCTGCATAAGTACCTTCTACAGACTTCCCACATTGGCTCCACCCTGGGGAAGAGACAGGCCATGCCAAAGGCCTGTGTAGCTGTGGCAGTTGGGAACTAAAATACTGTGAGTTTTTGTGGTGCCAGGCAGGAGGCCAGCACCTGGTGAGGTAGGGAATCTCTATGTCTTGGAAGTGCCGGAGAAGCTTAAAGGGGTATTCTCATTACAGCAAATTAATGTCATTCTTTTTATTATAAAAAGTTATACAATTTTCCAATATACCTTATGTATCAATTCCTTACAGTTTTCTAGATATCTGCTTGCTGTACTTCTATGGAAAGCTTCATTATTTGCTACTAGAGGACACAAAGCTGACCATGGTCACACACGTGCACAGCTCATTATATCACACACTTCTGATTACTGTGTGTGAAATAAAGAGTGTTGCACCTGTCTGACCATGGTCAGATTTCTGTCCACTGGTACCAAACATAGACGAATTCCCTAGACTGACAGCAAGCAGAGATCTAGAAATCTGTGAGGAATTGATAGAGAAATGATATTGTAAATTTTATAACTTTTTAATCATAAAAACAAATACAATTATTTGCTGAAATGGAAATACCCCTTTAAGCTTTATTTTGAAGTTTTGTTTAGGGCACATCACATGTGTGGCACTGATCCGGCCCGCACACCGCAAAAAGATAGAGCATGCTCTATCTTTTGGCGTGTGTGCGGCCGTGCGCCGCTATTCTCTATGGAGGGTGGAGGGCGGGCATACCGTGTGTGAATGGACCCTTATTTTGTATTACTGTTGAATAAAACTGGCAAGGTCGTTTGTACCTAAATCACACAGTGTTGTTTAAAGACAACTCCAATCACACACAATTACCAAGATCTAGTCATAGTGATTAGAGATGAGCGAGCACTAAAATGCTCGGGTTCTCGTTATTCGAGACGAACTTTTCCCGATGCTCGAGTGCTCGTCTCGAATAACGAGCCCCATTGAAGTCAAGCATTTTTCGAGCATTTTTCAAGGGGACCAAGGGTCTGCACAGGGAAGCTTGGCCAAACACCTGGGAACCCCAGAAAAGGATGGAAACACCACGGAAATGGACAGGAAACAGCAGGGGCAGCATGCATGGATGCCTCTGAGGCTGCTTAAAGAGAACCCGTCATGCAAAATAACCCCCCTAAACTAAATATATTTTCATAAACTGCCATTAGAGAGCATTGCCTCTATCCCTTTATTGTCCCTCTACATGCCTCTAAACCTAAGCAATGAGGTCCTAAAGCTGTATGCAAATGACCTGTGAAATGTCCAATGAAGCATTAGCATATTCAAGCTGTCCACTCTATTCATGAGTGGGAGGTACAGCCAGACCCCCAGTGCATGACTGACAGCCTGTATAATGATGTGAGGCTGTATAATGATGTGCTTCCTGGTGCTGGTGGCCACGCCCCCTGCAGCCTGTGTGTGCATGTGTGTGTGTATAGGAGAGATACAGCAGCTCCAGGCTGCAGCCATGTTACAGCAGAACATGTCAGATTCATGTGTAGCTGATGTCTGTGTCTCTCACCTGTATATTAGGAGGATGTAGCATGTCAGCAGATGCACTAACTATGCTTTACTATACATTACACACAGACATGAGCAGGGGGAGGAGAGGGGAGAGGTAACAGGGGTGACATCACTGCCTCTGACCATGTGACCTGCCACATTTACATGATAAAGAATAGATGATTTTACAATGAATAATGTATGAAATAACTAGATAAAGGCTGGGATGGGATCCTTGTGAGCTGCTCCAACAGGTAGTAGTGACAGGACAAGTGACACAGACCTGATGACAGGTGTCCTTTAATCGCACCATTATGCAAAAATTATGGGCAACAGCATGGCCATGACAGAGTGACCGAATAAGGCTAGATAGCATCTAAAACATCCAATAATTGACCCTGACACTATAAGGGACGGCATGCAGAGGCAGCGGCAGTAGTGGCAGGCTAGAGAGTGTCATGGCAACATACCCTAAATGGACTCAGGTTTCACCAAAGGAGGTGAAATGATTTCCTATGTGAACAAAAGGTTGACGGTATATTTAGTCGATAACACAGCATGGTGGTGACATAGTGACCAAGTTCCATAACGTATCTGGTGAAACACCCGAAAAATGAGCCTGACACAGCTCTTCTGAAAAGGGGACGACATGTGGAGGCAGCCATGGAGACGACTTCCATGATTAAGAGCGACAGTATGGGGCATTCATATTGCGCTGCTATAATTGCAACTTCAGGTCTCAAGCATGGCGGCGACAGATGGGCCGAGTTCCACTATGTATCTGGTGAAACACCTGAAAATTCTGCCTGACACAGCTCGTTTGATAAGGGGATGATGTGCTGCATATCCTCTCGTGCTCCAGCGTCTGGGGTATAGAGAGTTGAAATGAGACATTGGTGGACGCTGTGGAGGATCGTGGAGGCAAAATGGACAGGAAACAGCAGGGGCAGCATGCATGGATGCCTCTGAGGCTGCCTAATCTTGGGATGGAGCTGGCGGTCCACTGCCAGGCGAGATTTCGCCTGTCCAAGCCCCTGTCTCTCGGCTCCTCCCCACCCAAAATGGGCCTGGGGGCCAGAAGCGTTTACTTTGAAAAAATTATAATTTTCAAAGCAGGCCGGGTCGTTTGAATATTTCACCTAGGAATAATGGAATAGCATAGTGGTTCTATTTTTAATTGTTTTTACGGAAATGGTTCCATGATTAAGAGCGACAGTATGGGGCATCCATATTGCGCTGCTATGATTGCAACTTCAGGTCTCCAGCATGGCGGCGACAGATGGGCCGAGTTCCACTATGTATCTGGTGAAACACCTGAAAATTCTGCCTGACACAGCTCGTTTGATAAGGGGACGATGTATGGAGGCAGTGAACTAGTAGTAGATTAAAGGTGCTGCAGTTAAAACTATGTTAGTTGGATCTTGAGATGGAGCTGGCGCTCCGCTGCCAGGCGAGCTTTCGCCAATCCAAGCCCCTGTCTCTAGGCTACTCCCCAAACAGCACTTCTAAGAACCTTTTGTATAAGATCAAGTGTAGTAGCGTTCTTATAAGTTTAGGATATGGCGGGTGAGGGGAATGTAAACAGATGCGCAAGAAGCGCTGAAATAATATCGGTAAATGATAAAAGTTTGCCAGTATATTTTGTGGATTCCACAGCAGGGTGGCGACAAAGTTAACAAGTTTGATGTGGAAGCCATGAAAACAACCCAAAATTCTGCCTGACACAGTTCGTTTGATAAGGAGACCATGTATGGAGGCAGCTATATGGACGACTTTTGGAGGCAGCTATGGCGATGACGTGTGGAGGTAGCAATGGAGACAACGTGTGGAGCCAGCTAAAAAGACGACATGTGGAGGCTGCTATGGAGACAATTTAATTTGGATAGTGCCTGTATGTGGCAGTCCAAAAAAGTTTTCAAACCAGAGGAGCAGGTAGGTGTTCATCCAGAAATAAGGAATTACAGTGAGGCGTAGTGGCAGTCCAAAAAAGTTTTCAAACCAGAGGAGCAGGTAGGTGGTCCTCCAGAAAAATTAAATAAATTGAGTGCCTGTATGTGGCAGTCCAAAAAAGTTTTCAAACCAGAGGAGCAGGTAGGTGGTCCTCCAGAAAAATTAAATAGATTGAGTGCCTGTATGTGGCACTCCCAAAAATTGCTTAAAACAGAGGACCGGGTAGGTGGCCCTCCAGAAAAATTAAATACATAGAGTACTATAGCTAGAGCCAGTTGGCCCTGGCAAAAAATAGCCAGTTTCCTCTGCTTTAGTGTACAAAGAGGAGGAGAAGGAGGACAATGAGGAGGAGGAGTGCATACATTATTCAGGTTGAGCTTCTTTCACCTGGTGGAGAATGAAAATCCGGAGAAATCCAGGCTTTATTCATCTTGATAAGCGTCAGCCTGTCAGCGCTGTCAGTCGACAGGCGTGTACGCTTCCATTATGCCAAAATTATGGGCAACAGCATGGCCATGACAGAGTGACCGAATGAGGCTAGATAGCATCTAAAACATGCAATAATTGACCCTGACACTATAGGGGACGGCATGCAGAGGCAGCGGCAGCAGTGGCAGGCTAGAGAGTCTCATGGCGACATACCCTAAATGGACTCAGGTTTCACCAAAGGAGGTGAAATGATTTCCTATGTGAACAAAAGGTTGACGGTATATTTAGTCGATAACACAGCATGGTGGCGACATAGTGACCAAGTTCCATAAAGTATCTGGTGAAACACCCGAAAAATGAGTCTGACACAGCTCTTTTGATAAGGGGACGACATGTGGAGGCAGCCATGGAGACGACTTCCATGATTAAGAGCGACAGTATGGGGCATTCATATTGCGCTGCTATGATTGCAACTTCAGGTCTCCAGCATGGCGGCGACAGATGGGCCGAGTTCCACTATGTATCTGGTGAAACACCTGAAAATTCTGCCTGACACAGCTCGTTTGATAAGGGGATGATGTGCTGCATATCCTCTCGTGCTCCAGCGTCTGGGGTATAGAGAGTTGAAATGAGACATTGGTGGACGCTGTGGAGGATCGTGGAGGCAAAATGGACAGGAAACAGCAGGGGCAGCATGCATGGATGCCTCTGAGGCTGCCTAATCTTGGGATGGAGCTGGCGGTCCACTGCCAGGCGAGATTTCGCCTGTCCAAGCCCCTGTCTCTCGGCTCCTCCCCACCCAAAATGGGCCTGGGGGCCAGAAGCGTTTACTTTGAAAAAATTATAATTTTCAAAGCAGGCCGGGTCGTTTGAATATTTCACCTAGGAATAATGGAATAGCATAGTGGTTCTATTTTTAATTGTTTTTACGGAAATGGTTCCATGATTAAGAGCGACAGTATGGGGCATCCATATTGCGCTGCTATGATTGCAACTTCAGGTCTCCAGCATGGCGGCGACAGATGGGCCGAGTTCCACTATGTATCTGGTGAACTATATGGACGACTTTTGGAGGCAGCTATGGCGATGACGTGTGGAGGTAGCAATGGAGACAACGTGTGGAGGCAGCTAAAAAGACGATGTGTGGAGGCTGCTATGGAGACAATTTAATTTGGATAGTGCCTGTATGTGGCAGTCCAAAAAAGTTTTCAAACCAGAGGAGCAGGTAGGTGGTCCTCCAGAAAAATTAAATAGATTGAGTGCCTGTATGTGGCACTCCCAAAAATTGCTTAAAACAGAGGACCGGGTAGGTGGCCCTCCAGAAAAATTAAATACATAGAGTACTATAGCTAGAGCCAGTTGGCCCTGGCAAAAAATAGCCAGTTTCCTCTGCTTTAGTGTACAAAGAGGAGGAGAAGGAGGACAATGAGGAGGAGGAGTGCATACATTATTCAGGTTGAGCTTCTTTCACCTGGTGGAGAATGGAAATCCTGAGCAATCCAGGCTTTATTCATCTTGATCAGCGTCAGCCTGTCAGCGCTGTCAGTCGACAGGCGTGTACGCTTATCGGTGATGATGCCACCAGCTGCACTGAAAACCCGGCCGGACAACACGCTAGCGGCAGGGCAGGCAAGAACCTCCAAGGTGTACAGCGCCAGTTCGTGCCACATGTCCAGCTTTGAAACCCAGTAGTTGTAGGGAGCTGTGTGATCATTTAGGATGATGGTATGGTCAGCTACGTACTCCCTCACCATTTTCTGTAAAGATCAGCCCTGCTCTGCCGAGACTGGGGACAGGTGACAGTGTCTTGCTGGGGTGACATAAAACTGGCAAAGGCCTTGTAAAGCGTACCCCTGCCAGTGCTGGACAAGCTGCCTGCTCGCCTACTCTCCCTCGCTACTTGTCCCGCAGAAGTCCGCCCTCTGCCGCTAGCGCTGTCAGAAGGGAAATACTGTTTCAGCTTGTGCACTAGGGCCTGCTGGTATTCATGCATTCTCACACTCCTTTCCTCTCCAGGGATGAGAGTGGAAAGATTTTGCTTGTACCGTGGGTCCAGGAGAGTGAATGCCCAGTAATCGGTGCTGGAATAAATTCTTTGAACGCGAGGGTCACGGGATAGGCAGCCTAGCATGAAATCTTCCATATGCGCCAGAGTCCCAACACGCAAGAATTCACTCCCCTCACTGGCCTGACTGTCCATTTCCTCCTCCTCTAACTCCTTCACTCCTCTTCTTCTGCCCATGCGCGCTGAACAGTGAAGGACTGAACAATGGTCCCCTCTTCTGTCTCGCCCACATTCTCCCAGGTGGACCTTGTCAGAAACAGCATTGGTCAGGGCACGGATGATGTTGTCTGACACGTGCTTGTGCAGGGCTGGGACGGCACATCGTGAAAAGTAGTGGCGGCTGGGGACCAAATACCGAGGGGCGGCCGCCGCCATGAGGTTTCGAAAGGCCTCGGTCTGTACCAGCCTATAGGGCATCATCTCCAGGCTAAGCAGTTTGGAGATCTGGACGTTGAGTGCTTGGGCGTGTGGGTGGGTTGCACTATACTTCCTTTTGCGCTCCAGCGTCTGGGGTATGGAGAGCTGAACGCTGGTGGATGCTGTGGAGGATCGTGGAGGCGAAGATGGGGTTTTTCGCACGGGAGGTGTTTGGGCCGGGGTCCTGGGCAGGGGGCTGACTAGCAGATGACACAGGGGAAGGAGCAGTGGTGTGCCCGGCCGGAGGTGAATGGGCTTGGTGCCATTGAGTGGGATGTTTAGCATTCATATGCCTGCGCATACTGGTGGTAGTTAAGCTAGTAGTGGTGGAACCACTGCTGATCCTGGTTTGGCACAGGTTGCACACCACAGTCCGTCGGTCATCCGGTGTTTCTTTAAAGAACCTCCAGACTTCTGAAAATCTAGCCCTCGCCACGGGAGCTTGACTACGTGAAACATTTGGCGCAGATGTACCAGCTCTGGCCCTGCCTCTCCGTCTGGCCCCACCACTGCCTCTTCCAACCTGTTCTGGTATAGGACTCGCCTCCGTCTCAGAAGCACTGTGTTCACCCGGCCTATCAACCCAGCTTGGGTCTGTCACCTCATCCTCCGATCCCTCAGTCTGCTCCCCCTTCGGACTTCCTGCCCTGACAACAACTTCACCACTGTCTGACAACCGTGTCTCCTCATCGTCCGACACCTCTTTACACACTTCTTCCACTATGTCAATAATGTCATCATCACCCACAGACTGCGACCGGTGGAAAACCTGGGCATCGGAAAATAGCTCAGCAGCAACCGGACAAGTGGTTTGTGACTGTGGGAAGGGTCCAGAAAACAGTTCCTCAGAGTATGCCGGTTCAAATGCAAAATTTTGGTGGGAGGGGGCAGACTGGGGGGAAGGAGGCTGAGGTGGAGTAGCTGGAGGAGTACTGATTTCGGTTCCCCTGCTCCCTCATCAGCAGGTGGTGTCTCACCCCGCCCAGGACCACGGCCTCTGACCCCTGCAGTAGTTGGATGCCCACGTCCACGCCCTCGTCCTCTACCTCTAGCCCTCGGGCTAAACATTTTCAAAATTAAAGTGTAAACGTTAAATTTTTTTGTGTGTTTTTTTTTTTTTTAAACAAAACGATGCTATCCTGTTGCTATGACTAGTTTCTAACCTACACTGACAGCACACAACTGGATTTTGTGCTGTGCCTGATGACTTTGAGTTATAAAAAGAAATAAACGTAAAAAAAAATAAATCAGAAGACTGTGCCTAATTCAAATCAAACCCCTAATAAATTGTCCCACTTCGGTGTTTGAGGTGGATATGTGTGTCACTAAGAGCTAAACACAACGGTCGCAAGTCTCCCAGCAAATTCCTCACAATATGGTACTAGCTGCACTACTAGTGGCAGCAAGCCCAGCCACCAGCAAACCAAAAAAAAGTAAAATATATCGCTATTGTAGGCCTTAATAAGCCGTTGGGGTTCTCCTATGGATATTTTCTAGCCTACACTGAAAGCACACTGCTTTGCCAGATTACTGTGAGTTATAAAAAGAAATAAACGTAAAAAAAAAAAATCAGCAGACTCTGCCTAATTAAAATCAAACCCCTAATAAATTGTCCCACTTTGGTGTTTGAGGTGGATATGTGTGTCGATGGCGCCATGCCCACGGATGGTAATTCGGAGGAGGAGGTGGAGGAGGGGTGGGAGGAGGAGGAGGCATAGTAGGCCTTTGAGACCTGGACCGAGGTAGGCCCCGCAATCCTCGGCGTTGGCAGTATATGAGCAGCCCCAGGGTCAGACTCGGTCCCAGCCTCCACCAAGTTAACCCAATGTGCCGTCAGCGATATATATACTGGCCCTGCCCAGCAGCACTCGTCCACGTGTCCGGCACGGATGATGTTCTCTGACACATGCTTGTGCAGGGCTGGGACGGCACATCGGGAAAAGTAGTGGCGGCTGGGAACCGAATACCGAGGGGCGGCCGCCATGAGGTTTCGAAAGGCCTCGGTCTCTACCAGCCTATAGGGCAGCATCTCCAGGCTGAGCAACTTGGAGATGTGGACGTTGAGGGCTTGGGCGTGTGGGTGGGTTGCGCTATACTTCCTTTTGCGCACCAGCGTCTGGGGCATGGAGAGCTGAACGCTGGTGGATGCTGTGGAGGATCGTGGAGGCGAAGATGGGGTTTTCGCACGAGAGGTGTTTGGGCCGTGGTCCTGGGCAGGGGGCTGACTAGCAGATGATGGCGGCTGGGGACCGAATACCGAGGGGCGGCCGCCGCCATGAGGTTTCGAAAGGCCTCAGTCTCTACCAGCCTATAGGGCAGCATCTCCAGGCTAAGCAACTTGGAGATGTGGACGTTGAGGGCTTGGGGGTTGGTTGGTTTGCGCTATACTTCCTTTTGCGCTCCAGCGTCTGGGGTATGGAGAGCTGAACGCTGGTGGATGCTGTGGAGGATCGTGGAGGCGAAGATGGGGTTTTCGCACAGGAGGCGTTTGGGCCGTGGTCCTGGGCAGGGGGCTGACTAGCAGATGACACAGGGGAAGGAGCAGTGGTGTGCCCGGCCGGAGGTGAACGGGCTTGGTGCCATTGAGTGGGGTGTTTAGCATTCATATGCCTGCGCATACTGGTGGTAGTTAAGCTAGTAGTGGTGGAACCCCTGCTGATCCTGGTTTGGCAAAGGTTGCACACCACAGTCCGTCGGTCATCCGGTGTTTCTTTAAAGAACCTCCAGACTTCTGAAAATCTAGCCCTCGCCACGGGAGCTTGACTACGGGCAACATTTGGCAATGATGCACCAGCTCTGGCCCTGCCTCTCCGTCTGGCCCCACCACTGCCTCTTCCAACCTGTTCTGCTATAGGACTCGCCTCCGTCTCAGAAGCACTGTGTTCACCCGGCCTATCAACCCAGCTTGGGTCTGTCACCTCATCATCCTCCGATCCCTCAGTCTGCTCCCCCCTCGGACTTCCTGCCCTGACAACAACTTCACCACTGTCTGACAACCGTGTCTCCTCATCGTCCGACACCTCTTTACACACTTCTTCCACTACGTCAATAATGTCATCATCACCCACAGACTGCGACTGGTGGAAAACCTGGGCATCGGAAAATTGCTCAGCAGCAACCGGACTACTAATAGCAGCAAGCCCAGCCACAAGCAAACCAAAAAAAAAAAGGAAAATAAAACATTATTGTAGCCCTAAGAAGGACTGTTGGGTTCTTGTAGAATCACTCCTGCCTAACACTATTCTAATAGAACACCCTAACGCAGGGGCTAGTCTATTCCAGGGTCACCTGATCTGGCCAGCCAACCACTGCTATCGACGTGTAAGGGTACCACGTCATGCTGGGTGGAGTGCAGAGTCTCCTGGCTTGTGATTGGCTCTGTTTCTGGCCGCCAAAAAGCAAAACGGCGGGAGATGCGGGCCCCGGGCGAGCGGGCGAAGTATTCAAAGTATTCGTCCGAGCAACGAGCAGTTTCGAGTACGCTAATGCTCGAACAAGCATCAAGCTCGGGCGAGTATGTTCGCTCATCTCTACTCTATATACATTTTATATATGCATATATAATGCTAGATTTTAATGAAATTTATATAATGCATAATGGTTTGTAAATATATTTTTTATTATATTTATTATAATGGTCCATTTATAAATCACCCTACCTATGTAAATTATGTGTTAAAAATGTAGTTGGATATACCAGGTAAACTCCATAGACTATATAGCCACAATCTACAATTATCCCCATATCCCCCATGGACCAACTTATCTACCACCCCCATACAGGGGGAACCTCCTTGTTTTCATGATATCTTCACATATATTCTATTCTATTATTTTATTATTATTATTTTTAGACCTGAGGAAGCACCTAAAGAAGGTGCGAAATGCGTTGTCTTGCTTTTACTTGTCTTCTGGAAATAAACGGATCCTACTCTGAACGAAAAGAACATGCCAGCGCCATTCATATACGTCCATTTTTTCCTATTAGCGGTGTGCCACACGACGTACCACTATACATCTGGTTCAGTATATTGAGAATTGCCCATGATTACATTTCTTTCACATTCCCTCATGAAGAGATTGGCGTAGCTTGGGGGCGAATCTCGTCCCCATAGCCGTCCCTCACTTCTGGGTGTAGATGGAAGTTTGAAAGGAAAAAACATTATGATTTAGAATAAAATGGATGCTTTGCATGACAAATTCTTGTTGTTGATCCCACATTCTGTAAGGTTTGGATGACTGTTTGTAGACCCAAGGTATGGGACATACATATGAAGGTTCCCATTTGAAATTTTTCAGTTGTAAGATAAGTTGCGGGGAGTCTCTCAAATAAGTTGGAAAGACTTTCACATAGTCCTGAAGAAGTACATCCACGTATTCTGACAGGTTGGAGGTCTGTGAATTTACTCAAGAGATTACTGGGCGACCTGGTGGGTGGGTCTGTTCTTGTGAATCTTCGGTACGTAATAGAACATAGCTGTTTTTGGTAGAATATATTGATATTCTTTCCTATTAAAGATCCCTGCCAAATGTGCTTCTTTGAGTAAATTACTAAATTTAGTCATGTTTTCTTGTTTTGGATCTTCCTCCAGCAGTGTGTAATAATTAGTGTCCAACAGGATCTTGAGGGATTCCTGTATGTAATTCTCTCGATTGAATATTACTGTGCTGCCGCCCTTATCTGCTGGTATAATAATGATTTTCGGGTTATCCATAAGTCTTTTTAGGGCTTCTTTTTTATTCAAGTTTGATATTTGTTTGTTTGGTCTCTTAATTCATCTTGGATACGATCTCGCCAGTGCATGGAAGGTATCTATGAAGGGACCTCGACTTGGTTGGGTTAAAACTGGACTGTGGTTTGAGATGTGTGTGGATAAACTCAGTGGTTTGTTCTATTGTTGGAGTTGTTTTCTCCTATGTGGGATTTTCCATTTGGCTTTTGGCTTCCTTAATAGTAAAATGTTGTTTATAGTAACTTTTCTTACAAAGTTATTAAGGTCCGTGAATAAGTCAAATTCTTTTGACTTATTCGTCGGGCAAAAGAAAAGGCCCTATAGGAAGTCCAAACATGGTCTAACACTATCCTACATAAAAGACAAACCAACCAATAATAAGACACCAAACAAAACTACAGAACAAGACGTATGTCCAACACTACAATAAATCAAACCACTTTGCCCAATTCCACAAAAGGCAAACCAAACTGTACCCCAAACACCCCAGTGATGGTAAAGCTTAACATCTTACCCAGTTCCCTAA
Organism: Engystomops pustulosus; assembly: GCA_019512145.1. Classification (NCBI taxonomy): domain Eukaryota; kingdom Metazoa; phylum Chordata; class Amphibia; order Anura; family Leptodactylidae; genus Engystomops; species Engystomops pustulosus. The sequence continues at coordinate 68,594 of WNYA01001434.1, forward strand.
ATGGCCAACCAAACTGCACCACAGACCCAACTGTAAGTCCTCCTCTCTCTCTCAATAACATCACTGTTCATCCAGAGATGTCACCTGAACTTGTGACAACCCAAGAAACCTAATTGAAACTGATACAACAATATTTGGAATTCACCAACCAGAATTTGAATTATGATCTATCCGCAAGCCTGTTACCTTCTTTTTTTAGAACTTCCCCACATACCGAAGGAACCCCCTGTTAGTTCCTATAACGGACTCTCTCATTCCCAAACTAGAGAGCCCCAAAGCATCCTACTCAATTTTTATCCAACCAATAGTAGCTCAAAAAGAAAAGAAAGACTAGAGGAAAAACACGAAGAGGAGGAAGGAAAAATTACTCTCAAAACAAAGAAAACCAGCAAATCACTGGGACTAAACAAGCAGTAAAAATCTTCAACCTTTCTGAATATCCATTATTAGGTGATGAACAAAGTTTAGTCAGTAAGGGCCTCTCCTTTTGCCCGAAGAATAAGTCAAAAGAATTCGACTTATTCATGGACCTTAATAATTTTGTAAGAAAAGTTACTTTGAAACAACATTTTACTATTAAGGAAGCCGAAAGCTAAATGGAAAATCCCACATAGGAGGAAACAACTCCACCGATAGAACAAACCACAGAGTTTATCCACACACATCTCAAACCACAGTCCAATTTTTACCCAACTCAAAGTCGAGGTCCCTTAATAGATACCTTCTATGCACTGACGGCCTCGGATCCAAGATGAATTAAGAGACCAAACAAACAAATAAATAAATATCAAACTTGAATAAAAAAGAAGCCCTAAAAAGACCTACAGTATGTTTAACCCGAAAATCATTATTAAACCAGCAGATAAGGGTGGTGGCACAGTAATACTCAATCGAGAGGATTACATACAGGAATCCCTCAAGATCCTTTCGGACACCAATTATTACATGCGGCTGGAGGAAGATCCAAAGCAAGAAAACATGACTAAATTAAGTAATTTACTCAAAGAAGCACATTCGGCAGGAATCCTTAATAAGAAAGAATAATAAGGTAGAATATATTCTACCAAAAAATCCAAGAACAGCAATGTTCTATTACCTATCGAAGATTCACAAGAACCCGACCCACCCACCAGGTCGCCCAATAATCTCTGGAGTGAATTCACTGACCTCCAACCTGTCAGAATACTTGGATGTACTTCTTCAGGACTATGTGAAAGTAATTCCAATTTATTTGAGAGGCTCCACGCAACTTATCTTTTCCCTCCCTCTTCCTTCTCCATGTGCAATCTAGCAGCAGCAGGAAGTGCATTGGGAAGGTAGACCTGCTCTGCTCATAGTAACAGCCTGTGAAAAGTTATCAATGAGGGCCTCTGAACACACCCATTAGAGCCCCTCAGGCTGTTTAGCATAATTTTAAAAGTTTTGATTTCATGAAGGAAGGAGGCTATGGATAACACATATAAGATGGTTACCAGAGTCACAGTACCTGGATATATGAGTAAGTGTCTCTCTACTTTCCTGAGATTTGAACCTTATCACCAGACCTATATAGTTTTGTGAAACCAAATAAAGCTTGTGCAGTGCAGACTTTTGCCCTGGGTAACAGCATTAGCAAATCTTGCATCAGCAATTTGTCTGAGTCATCCTTTGCATGCTTATTGATTAGAAATACGCAGCCAATGCACACTAAAATAGGATGTCTTAAATCCTACCCCAACAATATCTTATTTCAGAATATTACAAAAGCCATTGAAAAAGATAAGTTAACACTCTGTGTATCATATTCACTAATTAAGTAGTTGTCAAGTTAAGCTTTGTAACATCAACCGGGCATCCTCTACACCTAGAGGAGAGGAGGTTCTACCATCACCATAGACAGGGGGCATCCTCTACACCTAGAGGAGAGGTGGTTCTACCATCACCATAGACAAGTTAGGGAAGATAGAAGCGGTAGGCGCACAACGAGACCGGATATGGAATTACTCCAAAAGGGTTTATTGGAAGATAAGAAATGGGTCACAAAGCATCACAACGCGTTTCGGGGAATAAAAATCCCCTTTTTCAAGTGAAAGAAACTTCTGTAAAATTGATAGGGAACAAGGGACAAATGTACATCAAAAGAAGGATAAAATATAAAATGATGGTACAATATACAATGCAATAATATACAAAAAAATACATGACATAGTGAATTAATAGATAGTAGGAACAAACTGAGTCGAAAAAAGCCTATTGTTGCTAAAACCATTGGTACATATATAAGAGAAGCACATAAAAATAGATAATTCATATAAAGAAGTCTATAAATATATATATATATATATATATATATGTAAATACGCCAAAATAAACATATAGAGGAAAAATACATAAAGGCATTCACAATGGGAAGATGTGGTAGTAAATGAATGTGGGTATAATGAATATACCTATATTTAGTGAGAAATACAGATAGCTATGTAAATGGTAATGGTGTGTCTTACCAGTCTCCGGATGCTAAAGAAGCGTGTGTCCGGAGTGTGGGCGCGCGTTGTGGCGCACGGAGTTAAATACACGCGGGAGGAGGAAGCGCGAGAATATGCGCATGCGCACTAGGTAGTACAGGCAGATAATGTGACAGGAAATGTTCAATTGATGTGTGGACACGTGGGGCCGTTGCCCAGGTGATGTAAACAAAAGGAGCGATGCCTCAGGGAATGAGACTAAGGTGGATATGGGAGCGGTGTATAAAATACCGCTGGAAGGAGTGGTATTTGATATGGAGAGTTTAAGCTTAGGTTGATGTATGGCTAACTGATATTGGGGTAGATTAGAGGCAAAGGGAACCAAAATAAAAGTATGAATGTAACGTAAATAAAGATATTTGTGTGTGTGTGTGTGGGGGGGGGGGGGGGGGGGGGGGGGGGGGGGGGGGAATTTAAGAAATAAAATTGGATTAAAAATTGTCTTCAAACATCTCGTTCAGGCCTGCTGGGTGCAGGCTATTAAGTTTAAAAATCCAAAACATCTCCCTTTTTCTTAGCTGTTGGTGTCGGTCATGTTGTGTTTCTATAATTTTCTCAATGGGTATAACAGAGAAAGTGGTAAAGTCTTTATTGTGGCACGCTAAAGCGTGTCTGGAGACACTATGTTTTGTGTATCCATTTCCTCCTAATCGAGGCAGACGGCACCCTGGATGTGAGGACGGTGGACGTTCCCGCAGCTCTAGTCAGCACCATTTGTCTGTTCCCATATCTTCTCTCAATACTCTCGTGTAAATCAACCATTTTGTCACAGTCATCAAAAATTAGGTTTGGAGAGAGGAGATAACTAAAGGACGACTCCAGGCGGCTCCCAAAGTACCAATAAATTGCCTCCGAAAAGCGGGAGTGGCACGCCTGACATGAAGATGGATGGGGCGCGGGCCTCCACCTCCGCAATGAAGCCTCAGCATCAGATAAGGAACTCAAATGAGGTCATAATGGAGAGATCCATCCTCAGCGGACATCTGCGGAGCCTCATCTGTTACTTATCAGACCCCGGAGCCTCCTCTCTCCGTCCTGCTCGATACTGGAGAAGAACTGCCATATCATGTAGCATTCAACGTCTCCCCGTGTTTACATGGCATTTATTACACGACCGAGGGACATGTCCTCATAATCCTCATCTTATCATTTTATCCTAGCCACGTAACGTAGGATTGAAGTGGACTAATATCCAGACTATGCTCACATGTACTAATATTACTGCACTAATATCCAGACTATGCTCACATGTACTAATATTACTGCACTAATATCCGGGCTATGCTCACATGTACTAATATTACTGCACTAATATCCAGACTATGCTCACATGTACTAATATTACTGCACTAATATCCCGCGTTTCGGGGAATAAAAATCCCCTTTTTCAAGTGAAAGAAACTTCTGTAAAATTGATAGGGAACAAGGGACAAATGTACATCAAAAGAAGGATAAAATATAAAATGATGGTACAATATACAATGCAATAATATACAATAAAATACATGACATAGTGAATTAATAAATAGTAGGAACCAGCTGAGTCAAAGAATGGCCTACAGTTGCTAAAAACAATGGTACATATAAGAGAAGCACATAAAAATAGATAATTCATATAAAGAAGTCTATATATGTATATATAGTAAATACGCCAAAATAAACATATAGAGGAAAAATACACGATGGGAAGATGTGGTAGTAAATGAATGTGGGTATAATGAATGTACCTATATTTAATGAGAGATACAGACATTAATCTCATTGTATCTCAGGCATATTGGGGTCATTGTATAAGTAATGTTTGACCGCTTCTATGCCTTTTTGGTGGGGGATATTGGAATATAATGCGGCTACATCGAGTGATAACCACATAAAAGAGGGTTCCCATTTAATTTCTTTAAGTGTAAGTAAGACACTGGTGGTGTCACGTAAGTAGGATCTAAATTATTCACTAATTAAGTAGTTGTCAAGTTAAGCTTTGTAACATCAACC